>JALDNG010000018.1:3297500-3412500 GCA_024349245.1 Neodontobutis hainanensis
TAATTCAGAGAACTGGAACAAGGATTTTATAGACCTAGTTTTAATGGAACAGGGCGCCCTATTGTTACAGGACGTCTACTGCCATAGACCTAATATCTCCCATCATCAATTTTTCATTGTCTTGTCCTCTCCAGTTGCATTCTATATCTTGTCATATTTATATTGTTTCTTATCTATTTCACATTTACTTTTTTTTAACATAAATACAATACAGTATGTATCTTAAATTGTGTGCAACAGTTAGAGAATGTTTCTTAAAAAAATAAGAAAAATATATACTTCTATCTCTCATCATTACATTTGCAGTTTAATTTCTGTGCAGCTTTCTTTCTTACATAAATATTTAAGGTCTTAACAAGTCTTAATCAGTCTAATGAAGCCTTGATGTGGATATAATTCAATAGTAACACGTTCTACGACAGTAAACCCTGTGTGGAGTTAGCAAACATCTGCTATCGAAAATAGGTGACATGTTAATTACACACCTCAGCTGTCAGAAGAATATAAACAAACCAGAGAGTAAAGAATAGAAAAATAACTTGCAGCGTTTCTTCACTCTAGTATTTATATATTTAAATATGTTGGCTTTAGTTTTTGCATTATTAAGTATTTTTACAGTTGTGCAGGTGATGCCATCTGTCTAATCTTTCACAATAAGCCTCCTCAGAAATGATACTTGGAGTAACACATTTCTGTAAAAGTGAAATGCTTACGCAGCTGCAGACAGTTTGTGCATGTTTACAGCATCTGCCTGTGTGTTCAAACCCGTATCCCAAATGTAAATACACTGTTGTCTGAACATCTGAATCACACTTTTTAAGCAATTAATGAAGATTCTAGACAAATATGTACATGCCTGTGTATTTACATTCTGAGTTGAAGCTCATTTTGGAGGACAGTTTCTTGATGTGAAATGTAAACGTGGAGTTACACAGCTGTCCTACACAAACCGGGACACACACATTCGAACAGCCCATTACATTGATATATGGCTGTAGCACTCAGGATGTCTAAATGCATCCTTAGGCATTATTCAGAGCAGCAATGACTTTGAAGATACACACACTTTATCATTACAGCTGTTTATACAGTCTTACTTGAACAAGCGGAATTCTGCACACACACAATGCACTTTAGTCAGTCGTAGATACCCCTTACAGGGGTCAAAATCACTTTAGCCCAGTTCAGTATAATGTGTTAAAGACCCACTGTTATCAATAAACATGTGCCTTATATAAAACATTCTCTTGTTGATTTCTCATTTTACCATTAAAACCATTTAAATGTCTTTTTTACACAAAAGACGTTAAGTTTGAATAGTGTTCATCTTTTGTGTCATATCAATTTAAGGTCCATGTACCCTGAAGAGGATGGGCATTAGTATAGCACAGCATGTTGTAATTGTCTCATAAAACCCACAACAGTCAGATCAGATTGCGTTAGGTATGTTTTTTTTAGACACATTTAGTGTCTAAACGATTGGCCTAAAGTGTGCATTTCAGATTTGGATTTCACCAAGCGATCAGTTAATTAGTCGCGGCTTGAAATTGGAGGTCATACATTACACAGTGTGTCAAAGTCAAACCTTCACACAGTAAACAAGATTGCCTGACAGATATCTGACTGGATGAAACTGTAATAAAGCTTTGCGGTTAGCTAACTAACTAAAAATGACTTAAACAAATGTATCCAAACAACTTGGCACAAGCTCCTTTTGTAACACTTAAATCTAGTTTTCATATTTCAACCAAAGGAGAGACTTAATAAAAAAATACACAAATAAGTTTTTTATTTTTGGGAATGTTCTTTCTCTCTTTATTACTTATATATTCAGAACCAAAGGTAATAAACTCATATTCATGCTTAATGGAAACTACATTTCTTAATATAGGTGCATGGTTTACCTAAGTATCATTTATATAAAGTAATGTGCACAAATATATCAATATTTCTTCATGTACGTCTGTAAAGTAACAAAACAAAGGAACCCAGGCCCACATGTTTTATGACTCTTTTATGTCAAATTTCTTATGCAGAGTAATTTAATTGACCTACTGCCCACGGCCCTGCTTTGTCTCCTCAAACAAATGACACTTGTGGGCTACTAGTTAATGACTTATGCAGAGCTAGCTAAAAAAAAAAACCCAATGTGGACTTAATTTGTAATTCACTTGCAATAACAATGTAAGGATAAAAGAGCAAATATTATGTGACTATCGGCTTTCCTTGCTGGCTTCTTCATTTGTGAATCCACCCATGCATTCATCTATTGGTCCATCCATCCACAGTGCCGTCCATAATACCTCATCTCAATCATTGTCTTATCCTTTATGCTTCCTTCTCTTTTCCATTACCGTCATATTTTATCTTCTCTTCCTCATCTACCTTTCTCAGTCTGTCAATTTGCGCCTGTTTTTACTTCATTATGCACAAACTAACATATTTGTGTAGAAACCAACATCATCTGTGACACATATTACTCATTTGGCTCACTCTTCAGATAAAATATTTCTTCCCACTGCAGATGCCAGTATCTCAGATTTAAGAAATTAGGGACAGAATGTGATCTGGCCTATGTGACTTTTTTCATGTATTTGGGGAAAATATGTGACTTTTTTCATGTATTTGGGGAAAATTGTTCAAATCAGCTGATAGCATATTGTGAATGATCTGTTAAATAGGAAGGATTTGAATGGATGAGAATGTTCAGCGCAAACTCTGGCCAATCACCTGATTACAAGTAGGTCTCAAAAAAGGGAGGCTCCTATTGACTTGTCAACATTGAATCAATGGCAGCAGAAAAATACAGCTGTGCTTATAAGTTTTGTAAATTTGGGATTTTTTTGGGGGCCATTTTTCAGAGAACATAAATGATAACACAAAAAACTTTTTTTTCACCATTTATTGTCAAACAATTGTATTTTTCTCTTTTTAAATTATAAATACATCAAACTCTAACTAAGAAGAGGAAAAATTGTGATTCTGTTGAAAACCAAACCAAGGTCAGGTAGACCAACAAATATTTCAGCTACTACTACCAGGAAAATTGTTCGGGATGCAAAGAAAAAACACACAAATAACTTCAGCTCAAATACAAGGCTCTTTGAAAAAATGTATCTAGCTGTTTCAAGATGAACAATAAGGAGGCACTTGAATAAAAATGAGCTGCATGGTTGAGAAAGCCACACTACTACACTAATGCCACAAAGCATCCCGTTTACAATACGTCAAACATCACAGAGACAAGCCTCAAAACTTCAGGAACAAAGTCATCTGGAGTGATGAGACCAAAATTGAACGGAAGCTGCGCATGGGACGTACTTGGATGTTCCGTGCGCAGTTTCTACAGCAACAAAAAGTGAAGGTTTAGGACTGAGCATCTCAGTCTCCTGACCTCACCTCAGTCCCATTGAGCCACTCTGGGGAAATCTCAAACGTGCAGTTCATGTAAGACAGCCTAAGAACTTACAGGAACTGGAGGCTTTTTGCCAAGAAGAATGAGCAGCTTTACAATCTGAGAAAATAAAGAACCTCATCCACAACTACCACAGAAAACCTCAAGCTGTTATTGATGTTAAAGGTGGCACTACACAGTATTATGAACTGGGTTATGTGATGGAAACAACTCAAGAAAGGAAAACTTACAGAGAAAAAAACAATTTTTTTAGGCCCTGTTTAAAACGCCTCTGTGTACGTAAGTCAATAAAGTCACTTCATGTTTTGCAATACCAGTCTATCTTTACAACAGATGAAATAAAGAATGATTGCATTGAAGAGACAGAAGGAGGAGAGAATGGTGGTAATTAATGAAAAATGAGGTGAGGCACACAAAGCAAAGAATAAATAAATCACACTTAAATGGAGGTATGACTTCTGCTGAGTGTAGATGCATTGGTACTTGAACAATATCGACACACATCTGTTGTGATTATTGTTGAAGTGAACACCCTCAAACCTTTTCCGAATCAGGATTTCAGCACTATAGGCTCATTGTTTTATTGTGTTCAGAGTCCACACAATGGCAGTACGTCTCAGCTAATATTTACTCTGAATAGGCTAAACGGGCTGACCTTTAAAGACCAGCTCCCTTTTATAGAGTCATTAATTAATCTGGTGGAAAACCAAGTATATTTAATCATTCTGGTCTATTTTTGTGGAGCTGTTTAGTTTCTGTCTCCCTCAAGTCTCTCTCCTCTCTCCTTCAGCTGATTTAGAGCGTGGCACTTTGAGAAGGCCGTTTTTAGGCCTTTAGGAATATGGATCGTATGATTTTACTTCTGGGCTGTTAAACCTGACTGAGAGAGCTTGTCAGACTTTAATAACTGGCTCAAAGACAGAAAAGAACATTAACATGTTGCAGACCACTTGCCTTTTTGGAAAACTCACAGGCATAAAATCTTTTTGAAATGACACTTTGAGCACATGGCTTCCATCTTGTACAAATAAGAAAACGGATATTAATGTGCAACAGTCTCGTGGAGTTTTCAAGCAAAATATAGCTCTATTGTGTGATGCACTCGAGTATTACAGATGTATTCATCATATTCTTATTAAGAGTTTTATTATGGGCCTTGTTGTTCAAAGAGCTCCGTGTCTCGTGTTTGTTCATAACATCTTCCAGAGATTAGAGTTACAATTTTAATGAGGACACATGTTTGAGTTAGTTAACACACTTTTCCCTGGACCTAAAATGAATCTGTTTTAATTCTAAAAGACCTTAGAGGTCAAGTTCTCTTCATATTTACTCCTGCATGCATAAAATCAATGTAACATGCATAAATGCCATTTTGTACTTACATATAAAGACACCAGAAAAATAAATTCTATCTCGTAGATTTAAAAAAATAATTAATGAAAACCTTTATGTTTTTTCAATATAAACATTTTAATTTTCATTCATCTCTAAAGACAAAGCACCATCAGAGAATCACAGGTATATTGATAAAGGTGAAAGTTTATAGAGGGAAAGATAATAGAGGGTCAATGGCTATGTAATTTGTTTCCAGACAAAGACATGATGGTAAACTATACATCCATGTCTACGCCTTTATCAAGTGAATACAATACTCTTTTTTGACTTTTTAAACAGTATTTGAAGTGTCATGAATAATATTGTCACCTTGTCAGTAATCAACTGCTGCACTTTAAGGTTTAACATTTATGCACCATTTGGAAGATAGGTCTCTTTTAGTGTTTATCAGTGTTTGAATTACCAACATTACAAGCGCTGTGAGATGATTAACGTGCATGGATCTGTTCAGGCTCAAGCTGCTTCACACGTTTAGGTAAATAAAGTTAGCAGTACAGACAGAAAGATGAAGCTGGACTACACTTAAAGCCGAAAGGTTGAACAATCAAACCAAAAAACATCTCAGAACAATGTGTAGCTCTGGGACTCATTTGGGGCGCAGTGGCTCGGGTCGCCCTATATTCGGAAGGTTGGCGGTTTAATTCCCGTTCTCCCTAGTTCTGTCGTTGTGTTCTTGGGCAAGACATTTAACCCACCTTGCCCCCAGTGCCACAGCTGTGGTGTATGAATGTGTGAGTTTGTAGATTGTCCGTGAGTTTGGGGGTGGTCGGAGAAGGCGTAAGCACTGTGTGTATGGCAGCCCCCCACTCTGTCAAAAGGGACAAGAAAGTGCTGTATAAATGCACACCCTTTACCATGTATATTGTGATGTATTGCAATGTTAAATTTTACCTAAAAGCTGATGGAAGGTAACTTAATACATTGTCTTATATCCAGCTTAGTTTAGCCCTGATCTGATTAAAAGTTAGATTTAGACTGCAATAGATGCTGATGGCACATATGTGTTTCAGGGAGGAATGTCTGTCCCCTGAAGCTGTGCAGTTACACCACGACATCACTGCCACATCTGTTCTCCTCTACGTAAAGTGTGATGGTCCACATGTCCCAGCCCTGCAGCGCTGCCCCTCACATAATCAACTTCTCACTTTCATCCCCAAATGCTTCCTACGCTCACACAACAGCATGCCTCTAGGCTAATGTTGCAGAGTACACAGAGATGAAAGGAGAAATAGAGGATTTTTCATCTCCATCCAACGATAATAGTCCGGCAGAGAGTCTGAGTATGACTGTGGTGTGTCAATACTTCTGCAGGCTGCACACACATGACTGAGGCTGCTAAAGATAATGACAACAAAATGCCAGTGGTAATTCAATAGAGTATACAACTGTGCAATTTAAAATCAATTTTGCATTTGATTTAAGTGGCACCATACAAACCTTCAGGCCTATATAACTTCATTAAAAGACTGTTATTGATGTTCATATAATAGAGCCAAACACAGTCTAATCACGCCTTACTCGTGGTGGCTCACGATAAACATGTAGCCTGTTTTCGAAGATTTGAATGTGAAGTCGTGCATTTGCAGCAAATATTCACTGAGAAAAGAAGAGCTTGGTGTGTGTCTTTGGCCGCCTAAAAGACAATGGCACCGTTGAGGGTATTTCTTGGCAGACTGACAGAAACACTGATGATAAGTGATTGGATAAACCAGGCCAACAGGAGACAGCACACATGCAAGCACACCCACACGCTAACATAATACATGCTCTACAATGCAGCGCACCAATAATGTGACGCTGATTTTGTGCCGTGATTGGACGCAGTGCTATTAAATCGTGTTGCCGTGTGATCTCTGATTGGCTGCTAAAGGTTGAGTGGTTCAGCGGTAAAATGGAGATGGATGCACGTTGGAGACTCAAATGGGTGTGACACTATTTGATATCTTTGTGTGACTAGCATGATGTATGACGCCTTAGGTTTACTACACACACACACACACACACACACACACACACACACACACACACACACACACACACACACACACATTACAAGTGAAAGTAAATAGATGTACTTCTGGAGAAGCTGACCCAGAGCAGCTTTCTCCTGTGAAATGGATGAATTGACAGAACATATTGAGCGTAGGTGTGTGTATTTTTAATGTAAATAAATAGATTTAGATGCTCTCAAAGGCAAGTTTGGAAGATTTTGTGCTCGTGTATGTAGCTGCTGGATTGGATCAATACATTTTGAGGTCAAGCGTCACAGTTAGAGCAATGTCATTTTGGGATAAATAAATAAAAATTAAACCCGCAAATGGTTTGAATGATGTTCAAATATTGATCTATAAAAAGTACAGTGCACAAAAACATACACCAAATAACACTTAATGTGTGTCATAATGTTTATTGAAAACAAATGAAGAAACAGTGCATCTTTATCACATATTGGTATATACAGTTCTGCTCTTACCTTGACAGAATTTGTGATTTGTTTTGGTCATTTTTCAGAGAATATAAATGATAACACAAAAACCTTTCACTCATAGTTAGTGGTTGGTTGAAGCCATTTATTGTTAAACAACTGTGTTAACTCTTTTTAAATAATAATGAACTGAACATTTTAGTCTGCTTGCTCTTTGCTCTTTTTTGGTTTTGCAAAGACAAGTCCGCAGCCTTTAACTTATGCAATGTAGTTTTAACAATAACATTATAGATTATGTTAGGCACACCTCAGGGCACCACTCTGGACCCACATATGTTCTGAATCAAATGAAAAATACAACGCTAAAAGTTGCAAATTTGTTGATGGTGATACAAAAAACACTGAGTAGAGGAGGAAAGGCAGCAAATGAACACATACACTACACAAACTGGACTTACACTCCATTGTCAGTGATGTAAATAATCATTGACACCAACACGCACACATCATTTATCAAGTGTAGTGCAACCAATGACGAAATGCTGCAGGCCAAGACAGCTCACACACTTTTCATGCACACACTAACACAGGGCTCCGTAATCTTTCAAGTTAAATCCTTTCTATTGACCGTGGAAATTATTACGGAGTGTGGCCTGAAGGTCTGTTTAGCGTGTAGATGCTGTTTTTACAAGTTGTTATCTCTCGACTCCTTTTCTGCTCTTATACTTGAAACAAGGTGTATTAGGTTCATGCAATCTAATATCCTAATTGTACTAATTAGCATAGCAGTTTAATGAAAATAGAAAACATGATGTCACTGTCTGCCAAGAAGCTATCCATTCATTTATGACAATCATTTATATTATTATTATATGTCAGATACACTGACAGCAGGTGTAGAGTGGATCCAAAAGAGGATTTAGGTGCGTTACATAGACTCTGAGTTGTTCCCACTTGTGTGCAGAATATCGCCTTTGGTAAGCTCTCACATGTGCCTCTGTAAGTTGCAGGTAGGTGTTTGGTAATCTTCTTCCTCTTTTATCCCGCTCCACACTTATCTATCCACTCCCCTCTGCTCTCTAACCTTCATCCTTCCTCGCCTTAACCCCATACCCTTTCTTTCTTTTTTCCTCCATAGCCTCCATCCTTTTATCCTGGTTCACCGTTTTAGACGCCCTGCAGTCCCAACATTTTACCTTCACTCCTCCTCCTCGTAATCACTTCTTGTCTGTTCTTCACTTGGCTTTGGTCGATTCTTGCAGCATGCAGCAAGATTGTGTTAAAAATGCAGATCAGTGTAGTAGTCGGTACAGAAGGAAAATATTCTGGGCAACTCAAATACAAAGCGTTGGCTTAAGAGTAACCAGTCATCTTCTGCAATCTGAAAATAAGAATTGCATGGTCTCAAGTCAGCGTCAAGCTTTTAATGAGTGGTTATTTTTGTTTCGTTGCTGAGTGAAAGGACAGACGTGTGCCGTTACTATTAATATTGAGCTATTATGTTGTTTACGAGTTTTGTCAAGGCTGGTCTTGGGAACTCAAAGGTGCGCACCCGCCTCGATGTGGAGCTCCCTTCTTGTGGCTAAACTGTATCAGCAAAAAAAGTTGGTCTGGAGCACTGCGTTATCAAAATCAGCAAACAAAAGGGGGAAACTCACAAAAAAGTTTTCAGTCTCAAAAGTAAAACAAGAAAACATATTTAACAGTGAAGAACTTAATAAAATAAAGCAAAGGTATGTATTTATTTATATTTTAGTTTGAAAGTCTGGCCCCCCGCAGCACCTGTGTGGAAACAAACTGGCCCTCGAGCTAATTTTGTTGATATCCCCTGTTCTAGTTCTTTATTAATGAGCTTTTAAACAGTGTTTGTAATGTTCCATTCATTTTTGTCTATTGTTTTTGCATTTCTTAACTGCATCAAGCCAATGTTGTTTAATCTTTTAGGCTAAGTGCTCTGCCTTCTGATAAAATAAACTGATTTTCTTTCCCCGTTTAAACACAGCAGTGTGTTCATGGTTCATTTATATTCAGTGTAGATAGTTAAAAGTGGCAGAGAACAGAAAAACAACTCCGTCACTGAAATTCACAGATGTTTTCTTCTTTTTTATTTCAAATGTTTATGGATGATTTGGCCATTCAGTGAGACGTTTTTCTCCTTCTGCAAAAACAACATTGTTAAGTTGCACAAATGATGTTGCACCATTGTTGTCGTGGCAGATGAAGCCGGTTATCCATTATTTCCTCTCCACGTTTTTGCAGTAGTGTTTAAAGGAAACAGAACAGAGACAAGTCCAGTCCAACAGAATATGAGAAATAATTGGACTTATACAAAAAAGCATTGTGTTAATATTCCATGAGTCTAAAGACACAAATGCGAGGGTTAGTTCTCACAGTGGATTGAACAGAACACAAGAATCTAAATGGATTGTCCATGTTTTCCGTTTCATGTTTCTAAAAGATGGAATTTATTTCAAAATGTTGGTCTTTGTGCTCAGGGTGAGAGGACCCCTTTTTGTTGTTGAGAAAATGGAAGCTAAGTTCTGGCTGCCATTACTGAGTGGTGTTGAAAGTAGTTTGGAGATGGAACTTCAAAGTTGTGTCACATGGAAGTATTCTCGTCCAGAATGACTGTAAAATACAACAAGGAAATTTTACAAAGTTATTTTATTACAATTTGTATGCATACAGATTCAGGGAATAGAAAAGTGGTCCTTTCCAGAACAAGTTAAGTATTACTTCAGAGTGTACTGTAACAGCATTAAAGAATCATGTTGGAGGAAAAGATTTATTAAAAAATTGCCTAAAATTGAATACTCATATTAGACATTTACCCCTTTTCAACCCTTTTGATCTGAACAAGTTAGACCTTCCTGAAAACTCTTTTTACTTTCTGCTCTTAAAGCGGCTTTACTCATTATTACTCACATTACTCTTGCATTACTCACTATTTTTGTTCATCAAGGCCACTACTCCACCCGAATTCACCACCGCAAAAAAATATTAATTACATCAAATCTAAATTAGAGCAGCAATAACCTCAACCAGGCACTTCCTGTAGCTGTGGATCACACCTGCACATCGTTGAGGAGGAATTTTAGTCCATTCTTCCTGCAAAACTGCTTTAACTCTGTCAAATTCTCTGGAGGTTTCATGTTTATGGCCCTCCATAGCATTCATAGCATCCAAGTCAATCCATAGCATCTCTTCAGAAGGCGGATTTAGTTTTTCTGAAGCCATTCTGTTGTGGACTATCGCCGGTGTTTTGGGTCATTGTCCTGTTGCATCATCCACCTTCTTCACAGTTTCAGCTGACCTAGGGTCCCTAACATGCAAGGGCCCCAACAAGCAGCGAACCAAAACTGACAGGAAAATCATCTAAGAGCAGTGCTGACAGTGAGGACTGTAGCCTGAGTGTCTCCAGACTCAGAAAAAGCCCCAATCTCTAAAAATCCTACGCTCTCTTAAACCTTAAACACATTTGCACATTTAAGTCTCGTCTTAAATATGCATCTTGTTTATGTCCAACAGCACGGCAAAACTACTGTATACTCACGTTCCGCTGTAGCGATGTTAAGATACGTTTGCAGCAACTCTACACTTCCTGTAATCCTTTCAAAATAAATGCTGTGCCTTTTGACTGCAATTGAGGGCACTTTATTTTGTCTGAGGCAGAAAACTACACAGCATTAGAGCTACACAACTTTATCTAATTTCACAAAAGACAGCCTAGATATCTTTAAGTCTGTTTTTTTCCCCAATATGATATTAGAATTTTTTTTTTTTTTTTTTTTAAATACAAGAAAATTGTAAGTTAATAGGAATCTAAGTAGTTGACCCTTGAAATTAGGGGGAAAATATCAGACTAACATGAAAACACAATTACACACTTATAAATGTTATATTTAACACAATAACTAACCATGTTTTCCATGAAAAACAGTCAAAGCTCTGTAAGCCACAGTAGAACACTTGGATACTAAAGTTTTACTTTAGTCTGCCCTGATGTTAAATCCATAAAATTTTCCTGTAAAACTGACACTGGTTTGGCAGAGCCAGAGCCTTCTTAAAGCCTTTCTGTGAAGTGAAGTATGTTTATGGAAAAAAGCCAGACACAAGATAGATTCACAGATCCAATCATTGAGGACACTGGTCTTGCTAACTTTAAATACAACTAAAAACTAAGGCTCTTTTCTCATCTTCTCAAATGGTTTTCCATCAAGGTCAGTAAAAAGTGGTCAGAAGGGCAGTAATTTATGGACTTTTTGACTGCAGCCATTACTCCACATATAGGGCTTGGGGCTCACTCAGTTGTTTTATGAGTCTGAAAATGATGCAAAGACCTATGCTACGGTTAATAAAACATCTATTTTGAAGTGACCCAGTGCAGTCAATCACAATAAAATATGAAATGTCTATAATAAATCAGATCAGCAACATGAGCATATTTGCTGCATGCTCAAAGTCTTTTTTTGTTTATTTTTTTCAAAATGGCCCATTTTGCAACCTATTAGATATTTGTGTTTAACGGGACATTAAAACAAGACTTTGGTAGTGGGGCTTACAGTTACATGTATTACAAGTACAAAAATTTCATTTTTTATGAAAACTTGCAGTTTATGTCTAATTTTCTCACATTTCATATTCATTTCTAAGGAGTGTACCCTCATGTTTGGCATTACTGGTTTACAATATTTTTTCATTTTTTATTTATTCTGTATCTTTCTGTTACCCTTTGCTTCACAATTGGTGAAGAATGGGTTGGGTCAGGAAAGTTGTTTGCCATTTTTTAAATGATCTGTGTGCCATCAATAATGAGGTCTTAATGATTATCTGCTCAATGTTCTGATCAATACTGTCTGAGATATGACCTCTGAAGGGACCCACACACACAATTTAACATGTTCATATACATCTAGGCAATAATTATGTTTGAAATCAATGCAACGGATGCATCTGCTGCGGCAAATGTTAAGTCAAACACACACAAAGAAGAAAATAAGGCTAATCAAATGTGAACCTTTCTTGTACAGGATTATTGGAATCTGCATTAAAGCTGTATTAGGGTACATTAAAAGAATTTATTTAACAAAGGTCAGCTAATGTGTCCATACTGTTTTCACTTGATAAGGGTGTATTATAAACAGCTATTATATGAACAATTAATGACCTTGACAAATTAAATACAATGAAGATGGCCATCCACCTCGACCAAGCCTTGAGACGCCATATTGCTTTCCATAAAGGATGCAATAGAAAACACACAAGAATCAGTTGATAATATTAGAGAAGATACTGGGAGTGCTCATCGGGTCACATCAAATCAAAAAAACAAAGTGAAGTTACAGGTGCTCTTCAAAGCCAAAAAGGGCCACAACAGTAAACGCAAATAAATAATTTAATTGCCAACATGTTTAGACTCAAGAATCAAGAAGTTTTCATCAGGGCAGTGAAAACATACACTCATTCTAACAATTACATGACATAACATACTGTAAGCGCTTGCGGAGTACACATTTTTTTAAAAAGTACTACCTCCACATGTCACACAGTCAGGTGAATAAAAGCAAGTCAAAAACATGAGGGCACCACACAGTACCCATTTATTCAATGATGTGCAGTAATTGTGGACTGCAAATTTCATTGATGATTTCATTATTTAAATTGGGTTAAGGTCTGTACTCTGACTAAGCTTTTCTTTTTTTAACCATTTTGATGTAGATTTTCCAGTATGCCATGGTTCGTTGTCCTGTTGCATGCCTCAGTTTGGACCAAGAGTTGGCTATGGGACAGATGGCCTCATATTTGCCTCTAGAATGCCCTGTTTTGCAATGGAGTTCATGGTCGACTCAGTGACTTCAGGCTGCTCAGGTCTTGTGGCTGCGAGTCTTAATCCTCAGCCCTCCACTGCCGTTCCCTGACTGTGTTTCTGGGAAATTCTGAAGGTGTGGTTTTCTTTGGTCTTCTCTGTCTATAGGACAAATTTACAGATGTTTTGCTTCATAATGGGTTCCTTAACTACTACAGTACTAGCAGAGAAAACATATCTGTAACTTCTTATAAAAGCCCTGCACTACACATTACCTTGATGCTGATTGCTAACTACAAGGTCAATGAGCATTTTTCATCAGTTTTTGAAAAATGTACGTCATAAAATATGAATAGAAAAGCCAGAAAGCCAAAAGCTTTTTTTCTTGTCCTCCCTCTTGAATCCTATGTGCTTTCGACTTTCACCTTCCTCCCTCTTTAATGGAGGTACTTAGCATGTGTAGGGTGTAAGCAGTGCGGAGAAGTGTTGAATTGTGTATTCAATTAGCTGTGTCTGCCTGGGAACAAGTGAACTCCCTCAGCCTCTGTCGATCCTCCGAGTGAAACACTTGAGAAGAACCTACAAAGAAGGTTAATTACTAAATCTTCTGTTGAATTTCCTATCATGATTTTAAAAACCAACTCATCTCTGATAACATACTTAAATGACCATGACTAATTGCACTGCAGTTCATTCTGTTGCAAATATAATCCACCTTTGTTTTTTTCTTTTGTGAGTCCCCATTTGATCCCTCATTCCTCTTCCTTCTCTTGCAACTCTCCATTTGTCTTGCTTGTTGCTCATACCATTTTAATTTGCTTGCCTCTCTTACAATTCCACCATTTTTTGCTCACACATTTTCTATTGGATTTCCATGCACACATGGGTTCACACATTTCACTCTTCAATTGTTCAATTATAATTCCAAGAGAACCTTTTACCACCAAGAAAACAAAATATTAGGAGTAAATATTGGTCCTGTTAAGGCTTAATGGTTGGTTGAAATCAACAGTGTGAGATTTAATGTTTGACTGTGTCTGGTTTTTGGCTTTTTGAGAGTCTAAGTTAGAAAATGTGTTTAAGTGCGTCATCGGGGGACTGGAATTAACAACAGTGTTCAGAAAATTATTACCGTACTTATATTCAGTTGCATTCAGAGCAGATCTCCATCTCAGTTGGTTTACTCTTTCTACTCCTGTAAATGATCAAGTCTTATTAGTTTATAAAGGCTATATGTAAATGTATAACTTTTATATGATATACAGTATATACAGTTGTGCTCATGGCAGAATTTGTGAATGTTTGGCCATTTTATAGAGAAAATGAATGGTAACAAAAAATATTTTTTTTTCAGTCATAGTTAGTGGTTGGGTAAATCTAATTTATTGTCAAACATTTCCATCCATCCATCCATCCATCCATCTTCTACTGCTTGTCTGGGGCCGGGTCGCAGGGGCAGCAGTCTAAGCAGAGACACCCAGACTTCCCTCTCCCCAGACACTTCCTCCAGCTCTTCCGGGGGGACACCGAGGCGTTCCCAGGCCAGCCGAGAGACATAGTCCCTCCAGCGTGTCCTAGGCAGAAGCTGCACCAATCCGTCTGTCAATCTCACGCTCCCTCCTTCCCTCACTCGTGAACAAGACCCTAAGATACTTGAACTCCTCCACTTGAGGCAGGAGCTCTCCACCAACCTGAAGGGGACAAGCCACCCTTTTCCAACTGAGATCCATGGTCTCAGACTTGGAGGTGCTTATCCTTCATCCCAGCTGCTTCACACTCGGCTGCAAACCGTCCCAGTGCACACTGAAGGTCCTGGCTTGATGGAGCCAACAGGACAACATCATCTGCAAAAAGCAGAGATGAGATCCTGTGGTCCCCAAACCAGACTCCCTCCGGCCCTTGGCGGCGCCTAGAAATCCTGTCCATAAAGATAATGAACAAAGGGCAGCCCTGCCGGAGTCCGACATGCACTGGGAACAGGTCTGACTTACTGCCAGCAAACCAATCTCCTGCTCCGGTCGTACAAGGACACCGCTTGGGTTCAGATCCGGGAGGCCGTTCCCCCCAATCACGTCCCTCCAGGTGTCACTGTCGCTGCCCACTTAAGCATTGAAGTCCCCCAGTAGAACGATGGAGGCCCCGGTCGGAGCACTTTCCAGCGCCCCTCCCAGAGACTCCAAGAAGGCCAGTTGGCCATTTGGCCCGTAAACACAAACAACAGTGAGAAGGCGCAGGGAAGCCCGGTGAACGAGAGGTTGGATTGTGTTATCCATAAGGGGGTTTTATGGTAAATGGTAAATGGCATGCATTTATATAGCGCTTTCCTGCACCCTTCTCGGGCACCCAAAGCGCTTTACATCGTGCTTCCACTGACCCCATTCACACACATTCACTCCTGGGGCAGACAGAGAGGGGGGGCTGCCACACAAACGGCGCTCAACCTTCTCCTACCACCACCAAACACACCTCCACAGTCACACACATTCATATACCAGTGCTACGGACACTGGGAGCAAGGTGAGTCTGGGAGCAAGGTGTCTTGCCCAAGGACACAACGGCAGTATGAACTGTGGGGAGAGCGGGAATCGAACCTACTACCTTCCGGTTGAAGGACAGCTGCTCTACCACTGAGCCACTGCCGCCCGGTTTTAACCGCTCTTTGTCTGGCCCGTCACCTAGGACCTGTTTGCTTTGGGAGACCCTACCAGGGGCATATAGCCCCCTTTACTTTTTAAAATTATAATGACAACGGAAACTACACAAATGACCCTGATCAAAAGTAAAAGTTCTTAATACCGTGTATTGCCACTATCAATGACAGCTTGAAGTCTTTTGTGGTAGTTGTGGATGAGACTTTTTATTTTCTCAGATGGTAAAACTGCTCATTCTTCTTAGTAAAAAGCCTCCAGTTCCTGTAAATTCTTGGGCTGTCTTGCATGAACTACACATTTGAGATCTCCTCAGAGTGACTTAATTGAGGTCAGGAGACTGAGATGGCCAGTCCAGAACCTTCACTTTATGCTGCTGTAGCCAATAACAGGCCTTGTGCTTTGGATCATTGTCACGTTGGAACATCCAAGTACATCCCATGTGCAGCTTCCAGACTGATGAGTGTAGATCCTCCATCCTCCAGTATTTTCTGATTAAATGCTGCATTCATCTTGCCATCAATTTTGACCAAGTTTCCTGTGCCTTTGTAGCTCACACATCCCCAAAACATCAGCGATCCAACTCCATGTTTCACAGAAGGAATGATGTACCTTTCATCATAGGCCTTGTTGAATCCTCTCCAAATGTAATGTTTATGGTCGTGGCCAAAAAGTTAAATTGTGGTCCCATCACTCCAAATGACTTTGTTCTGAGTTTTGAGGCTTGTCTCTGTGCTGTTTGGCATGTTTTTGGCTTTTCGTAGTGGCTTTCTTCTGGCAACTCAACCATGCAGCCCATTTTTCTTCAATTGTCTTGTTATTGTGCATCTTGAAACAGCCACACATCTTCTATTTCAGCTGAAGTTAGTTGTGTGTTTTTCTTTGCATCTTGAACAATTTTCCTGGCAGTTGTGGCTAAAATGTCACTGTAGCACTGGATGAAAGATGCAAAGGTCTGTCAGGAGCCCAGAAACTCACTGACCTTTTACACACACACACTGATTACAAGTAAACACATCACAGGTGAGGATGGTTACCTTTAGTAGCCATTGAAACCTGTTTGTGTCACTTGTGCATGTTTATCAGGCCAAAACCAAAACCTTTTTGAGCCATTCAAACCTGTTTGAATGGGTCATTTGGGTAGTTCCTTCTGTCATTATGATTTAAAAATAGTAAACACACTTGTTTGACAAACAATGGCTTCATCCAACCACTAACTATGAGTAAAAGAAAAATTAAGTATGAGTAAAAGTTTTTGTGTTATCATTAATATTCCTTAAAAAATAGCCCAAAAAAATCAGCACAACTCTCTCTCTTACTCTCTCCATATATATAAATATGGAAAAATCTGAATGCCATCCGTCATTTTGACAGATTATTCTGAAGGTGATCTATTGTAATTCCTACTCCTGACCAGTTGGTGGCAAATATACATATAAACTCGCAATTATCTTGATTTGTGTCATCTTTGTCACTGCATTCAGTTGCAAAATGGTCACAGCAGCAGTTTTTTTCAAACTGCTAAATAGTTTTGATATTGTTGATAAAAGTGAAAAAAAGAGGACATGATGCAGTGGAGGATGAAGGAGGACAAACGAAGAACACTGAGGAGTCACCAATAGCTGTTACGGGACAATTAAGCAGCAAAAAGGAGGAGAAGAAAAGGGAGTATCATGTTCAGGAGTTTACGTGGCTGAGGTGGAAAGGAGGGAAAATGTTCTGCGGCATCTGAAGAAAAGCGAACACAAGTAGCGGACTTATCAAGGGGCGAACGACAACAGCAATTGAATTAAGTTCAGTTCATGTTTGTCGGAATCATATTGTGTAATATACTGAGTGCTCTAGAGTTCAATCTCAAAATATCCTTCCACTTTTTGTGTAATGTTATCTGTTGTTCTTAAATAAAGCGAATAATCTGTCCTCTATGCTCAAGTATCTTAAGTATGAAAATTAAAAATGACAGGTAATAAGAGACGAGGATGAAAAATTTACAACTCCGTCCGTCAAAATGACGGCAAGTCAAAAAGTCTAGTGTGACCTCTGATACATACATATATATAGGATAGAATATAGGATATATTCTAGCTAAAGGTACTGCAGAGTCCCTGTTCTGACCAATCAGAAAATTTTATAATAGCTTATACATTGCTGACACGCACTGTGCTGATTCCACAATTCCTTTTTACCTCTGCATTAAAAGTCCAGTACATTGCTGTCTTTACATTATTTATGTCTTTGGCAGGTGTCTTTGTAGATATCCAACCCACATGTTATATCTCAAGGCCACATTCCTGACAACTCTTTCATCCATCTTTTCATTGCTGTCTACTTAGTATTTTTTAATCTTCATAGCCACAGATGGAGCCATTTCTATACTTCTCTACCTCAGGACACATTGGCCTGGACCTTTTGGCTATCATATTTCTGTGGGCGAATGGTGTGCCTCACTTTAGTCATTGACATTTGAAAGGTTAATAATTTAAGTGAATGACCAGATGGTATATTACTGTGCGATGTATGGTTTGCAGCATTAGCATTGGCCTTAGTCGGTCACAATCAAGTATTTCCCACTCACATCTTTTGAGAAACCACATCTTTAAATAAAAGCTAAAAAAAAAAATTACTTTGTATGTATTTCAAATAAAGAGCAGTTGGCATAGCATAACATAGCATGGTATAGCATAGTATAGTAGCCTAGGGTATAGGATGGAATTGTATAGAATATAGTATAGCACATTACAGTAGAACAAAGCCTGTAGTATAGATCTCTAATAAAAAAATAAATGACAGTACCATGCTGAAGAAATAAAAAGACAGAAACATACAGAAACCCAAAAATGTCTATATTTACTGTAAGTACCACTAGCCTTCAGTGGTTAGCTAGAATACCATTTAAGCATTACCATAGAAACATACATGTTCAATATTAGCTATATAGAGCATGTTAATTATTTGACATTTGTCAATGCCAGCAAGCTAATTATTGTCTCCACTCAGAATTTTGCAGTCCCCACAATTTATGTCCAATTCTGGAGAAGTTTTTTTCTCTAAATTCAAATCACAAGACATACAAATGCCTGTAGCTAGTTCAACACTGTTTATGTATTTGCAGCATCTTTTGAGGCCTGGTTACTGCAATTAACTACTTTAAATGTTATATAAAAGCCTCTACTTAATGTCTGTATCAAAATGTATCCCTAAAATGTCAAAGTTATTGTATGCTGTACCATATAACCCACTGCAAATGTCAGCCTTTGTAAAAGTAAAGGAATAAAGCAACTTTGAGGTCAGTGCAGCCTATATCTATAGTGCGCTTTTCTTTTTTTCAGTGCACCTGACTTCTAACCAGCTGCTTTTTAAGAGATAGCAAACCTTGTGTGCATTGCTTGATGTCACAGCCAAACTTGTTTTTACCTACGCTTTTTCTTCTCCTTAGCTTTAGGTGTCTCCTCTCGTTCCAGCTCTGCAGTAATGCTCTGTGCCGCCATGACACCTACCCATCTTCCTCACCCCGTTCCCGCTCACAGCCTCGTCTTCCTTGCTTGACTTTCTTCTGTGTTTTGCGCTAACAGTGGTGTTCATTTCATCTGACAAAAGCAGGCTTTTGTAGTGGGGGTCTGCTTACCATATCAAAGGCTGCGATGGCATGATAAGACGTCTTAGATTAGAGTAGGAAAGAGTGCTGGTGTGTGTGGAATAAGGAGTGTCTGGGAGCAGTTTTCAAGAAAAGGAGTAACTAGGAAAAAGGGCTCAGTGCATATGGCACACACAAAAAAAACAGTAAATGTGCATTTTGTTTGACTTGACCTATTAAATTGGGGCTATAAATGAAATACCATCAAACAATACTTGATGTGATACTGATACTTCATACCCTTAAGTCCCCCAACAATAAAGCAGAAACACATTGCACCCGTGGGCCGCACAAAAAATCTACATTTGTCATGTTAAGATATTTTTTGTGGTTACAGTTCATACTTAACCTTACACATTAGAGAATTGGATGGATTCTCAAGAATCCACCTTGGATGCTGCAAGCACAGTGAAGTGGCAGTACTGACAGTTAGGGTGTGTTTTAGATTTGAAAATTTAGATATTGTTTTAACATTACTAACATTAACATCATTGCACTGCTTTGTTTAGATAAAACTGTGGTTACTTACAAAGGATAAATCTAGTCATCAACAAGATATTCATTTAAAATACCTGCCCTTTACAAACAATTTCTATGGAAGCCCTCCCCAGTTAGCTCATAAAAAACAGTATATTAACCATTTTTTATGAAAATTATTTCAAATGTCTAGATAACCTATACAAACTACACCTGCTTCAACATTTACCACAGCTACAGCTGTGCTCATAAGTTAACATACCCTGACAGGATTTGTGATTTTTTTTTTGGAGAATATGAATGATAGCCACCTATTTTCTCAGATGGTAAAGCTGCCCATTCTTCTTGGTAAAAAGCCTCCAGTTCCTGTGAATTCTTGTGCTGTCTTGCATGAACTGCACATTTGAGATCTCCTCAGAGTGGCTCAATGATATTGAGGTCAGGAGACTGAGATGGTCAGTCCAGAACCTTCACTTTATGCTGCTGTAGTCAATGACACTTCGACTTGGCCTTGTTTTTTGAATTGTTGTCATGTTAGAACGTCTAAGTACGTCCCATGCGCAGCTTCCGGACAATTATCCTTTTAGCAAAACTTGTTAAAGCTCCACTACCTGTGAACTACTTCTTTTTCCCGTCCATGTCTCAGACTCCACTCGCAGTCTAGGGTCTTCTCCTGCTTCTCTTTTATTAAAAAACTAAAACCGGACCAATTGTTCTTCCACAAAATACTAATAAAGTACATTATTAGCTTAGCATTAGCTTAGTGTTAGCTTAGCTGCAAGAACGGCACTTATCTCCTCCTCATTAAACATTACGCGATTGAATTGACAGTATTTATCTGTGTTTCACGTTTCATCCCTTTTCTCTGTTGATGCTTTTCTTGTTTTGAGTTACATATTCTCAAACACACATATTTAGAATTGAAGTTTGGAATTACTTTGAACAAAATATTTAGCTAGTTGTGTGCAAACTTTGTCAGGTGAATCAAAGTCGTCACAATAGGAAACCCTGTTTAATTTTCAACTGTAACTTTGTTTCTGAATATTTTCCCTCAATACACTTCAGAAAGGATGTTTAGAAATATGTTAGCAGAAATTAACACCTCTCTCATTTAACTTAATTTAAATAAACACATATTTAATTATTATTCCAATTGTATTATTTAAATATTTTATTGCCTATCCTAGTTAAAACCAATTTCCCAACTGGAAGGAAAAAAATATCAGGTACACTATAAAGATCACAAAAAGAGCCATTTTACAATCTTTCTTTGCTCAAAGGCTAACACACATCAGACCATTCTTTATTACTGTGTTTTGGGTCAGCTGCAATATTGAGTGCAAGTCAGCCAAGTAATTACATCTCATCACTTCAGCTGTGGCCCAGGAATACAGCACTATAGATATATAGTCCAACTGCACTGCTGAAAACACACACGGGGCTGTTACACCTCCCCATCAGAGACAACAGCATTTTAAAACAAGCAAGAGCGAGATGAGACCTGTGTATACCGAAGCAGGTCACTTTTTATTTGTAAAATTGCTTGATTTTGTGCAGATGTGTTCTTAATGTCTTCAACTATAGCTCTTTGTTTAAGTGTAGCGTGTCCAGCATCTTCTCTTGATGTCTGTAATAGAAACTCATCCACACAGCTCTTTTGACCAGTAAGAGAATAACAAAAGAGACAACTTAGAAAAAAAAAAAAAATATGAGTTTTGTTTTTATAAACTATTCATTCATTCATTTTCTACCGCTTTGTCTGAGTCACGGATGTCTGGAGCCTATCCCAGCAGCTTTAGGCCTGAGGCAGTTGCCAGTAGTCGCAGGGCTAACATATAGAGACAGACAACCATTCTCTCTCACGTTCATTGACTAGGGACACTTTAGAGTTGCCAATTAACGTGAACATGCATGTGTTTGGACGGTGGGAGGAAGCCAGAGTACCCGGAGAGAACCCGCGGTAACACGTGGAGGACATACAGACTCCTCACAGAAAGACCGGAGTTGGCCAAGAATGTTTGAGTCGGCCGGGTTTTGAACTCACAACCTTCTTGCTGTGTGGCAGTGCTAACCACTCTGCACCCCTTTATAAAGTTTTTATAAACTATAATTTTGAAATTAAAGCCAATGGAACAGTTTTGACATTGTTGCTTTAATAAAAAAATACTTACTTACTTAACACAGTTATTAGTACATAGTTGTTTTTTTTACTCTGCAGAAAACTATAGAGCTATAGCAATCCCTTGGCTTAGATGTTTAATGTTTATCATGCGTCTGGAACAAAAAGACTGGATATCTGAGAAAAGAGTAACTGTGATGGAAGGATAAAGAATTTCATTTACTTGTCACAGGTCTTCAGAGACTGAACGGATCTTGAGCTCAGGACAGAAGTGAAAAGCAAACTCGAGCTCGGTTTCTTTGGTTTTATTTACCCAAAGCTGTTTAAAATGGGAACAATTGATCAAATTATACAGAAACTTCCATTGACTTCTGCTGGCTAGGAAAGATTAGGTACCTTAAAAAGCCTTTGTTACAGATATATTTCTATTGAATGTTCCGTTACAAATGTGTTCTGTGACTTTTCCCGTCTGCTCTTGCTGCGTCATTGGTCAGAGCGGTTTGATCGCTTCAAATGGCATTTCACAAACTTATAAAGCTCGTTCTTCTTCCCACTTCAAATACATCTTCATGTTTTTTCTGTCTTGTTGCTTCGTTTTGTTCCCTTTCATGCGGCGTCTTAGCTCAGTTTATTTGCCAATCCTGCTGAGACCTTGGCAGGGATACACACACACACACACACTGAGTCACACTCAAAACCCGCCTATCCATTTATTATTCAGTCAAAACAGTTTCAATGTAAAGCACAGACAAAGTGTGTGTGCTGCTCAAATGTTTTTAAACAAAAAAAATGACCTTTGACTAAAATGTCAGCCCATTGTTTGAAGTATTCTTATTATTAATGCCAATTCCAGATGGAGGTCAACACACAGCAAGTCATCTTGAAAGTAATGCAGTACAGAGGCAGTAGTTTAGTGTGCATTCACTTGACAAAGAATTTCTCTCACAGAAATGGGTCTAGGATCCCTTATTTTAATAATATAATATAAATAATAATAATAATAATAATTTATAATAATATAAATCCTGTTGTGTGGTGTCATTCATAATAAACCTTTACATGTACATTAAGAAGCATCCTGCAGGAACAGTGTTTTATTGTTGAGTGTGTTTTTTTCTATTTTACCTGGTTTGGACAGCATGTGCCCACACCTTTTAGCTACTAGTTAGCTACTTTTGAAATAACCAAGTCAAAATGATCTACCTATATTTATATTGCACATATGTACATTATTAATAAACTATAACCACAAGATTCATCAATAACGTAAGCTACATAATTTTTAAGACAAAAGCAGCACAATAAGGTGATAAACTTAACTGATTTTTATATACACTATATATTGAATGTTAGTCAAGGTGGTCAGTGAGAGACAAACTAGTTTAGACTCTGTATTTCTTCTCCCTATGAAGTCATATTTTACTAAGCTGAACTATGGACCTAAAATGTCAACAGAGGAGAGGCATAATTCAGTTTCCTCCATTCATATCATGATTTGTTTGTGATGTTGTGATGTGTTTCATTTAAATGAATTAAACTCTACAGTAGTAATACAACAGCAGCTCATTATCAAAGATCACTGGGTCTCTATGGTAACGCTCAGAGGGAGGAGTTTCTGAAACTCTAATTAAAATGTAGGCTACATAAATGAGCTTTTTGAACAACTGTGAAACCAGGCATCGTGCTATGTTCTCTACCTTCATTTAAACTGACTCTGCTCTGTGTCAGTGACCACGCAGTGCTGTGTTCTCAGTCTGTGAGCGCTCTCCGGGCTCATCCCAGAGGACGTAGACCAGAGTCGAAGAGAGCAGCGTGTGTTGCCACGTCTGACACTTAGACTCTGTACTCAATAAATAACCATTTAAATGTAGTTGATAAATAGGCATAAAATAACATAATAATAAAAAAGTATAGATGTGGGTTCAGCTTTGGCTGGATGTTATGGGACTCACATTGACATAATGAAACTAATTTTCTAAATCTTTCAACGGACTATGATGATTTTATGTTTTTTCTTCTGTGTACTCATGGGGTGCAGAGCAAACTGTTTTTGATTGCTATTGTTTAGATAAACTTAAAAAAAAACTGCTTTTATGTGCATTAAATGTTCCCTTTAGACCTGCAACTGTATTGTAAGCATTAGCCGGTAGTATTGTGTCAACCATAGAGGCTCAGTAGCTTTGTTTACACTCCCTACCTCGTTTGGTTATTTTCTCACTTAGTGCACTCATTTTATTAGTTTTTTTTCTCCACAAAAACAAAATGAGTCTACACCAAACCTAGCTTATAGCAGCCTTTTGTGTCTTGTTAGACGTGAATCTACAAAATAGCCACATTTATGCTCAGGGGTGCAACTACCCAGTGCTAGAGGGGTATGCAGCAACAATTTTGTATCTTAAGGAATCTACCTTGAGACAAATCTTAGAAAATTGATGTAGCATAGCCTTTCTAAAGTGTCGGTCTATTCATCCAATTTGATATCTATCAAATATTATAGTTTATTGCATCCTGATTAAAACAAAAGGTAAGGAAGTAACACATTCTAACAAAAAACACATTTGGAAATGACTTTGAAAGAAACAGAACAGACAGTTGTTTGTTTGTTTGTGTCTGACTTAAAAAAGTTAAGCTAATGCGGTTCAATGTGACAGTTTGATTACTAATGGCTTAATTATTGTTTAAGCTTTGCTATTGCCTTCTCTAAAAAACACTTAAGTGATAAGCACCCTCTCTTTGTGTGAATGAGTGTGACGGCCTGTTTGCGGCGCATCATTATGTCTGATATCACTGTTTTGTCTCCCAGCGATAAAAGGCAACATTTCCTCACACAGACATCTCCTAAACCATGTTCGCCTCGATGTGTTTTACTTTCCTCTCCATTATTTCCAATTATCTTTCTTCTTCACTCGTGCAGATTAAAGACTTTAAGGGAGTAGTGCAGACTGATTGGGTCCTTACTCGCTGAAAAGAGTGAAGAGAAAAAGAAGAAAGAGGCTAAAAGTTACACAGCCTGAACAGTGAGGTTTAACACCACATTTCTGTAATGAAAAGTGCACTGCTAGTTCTGGAGATCACAAAATTGGGATTTTTTTTGAGTATTATTGTATATTTATTATTCTGAATGGATTTTATGATGATTGCTGTGCTATTGCTGCTCTGTTAAACGTAATTGTGTTTGATGTTTGTTGGCATTTTTATTTCTATACAGACGGTGCTGCACAACTAAAGTCCCCAACGGATAAGGTGTAATGAAGCCAACATGACAAAAATCCTGCAAAAAGTAGAGTTTGTTTTTATAGAAGAGAAAAATTAAAGACTTGATTGATTGACTTGACAGATTTTTCTGGATAATTTACTCTATTATTGAAGAAGAATAAAGATAATACAAAGTTTATTTACTTGTTCAATGAAATACATTATTAGAAACATAGCGGGATAGAGATGTTGTTTTGCTACTTGGTTGCACAGGATGTTCTTTTACAGATAACAGCACAGTTGAACAACAGTGGAAAAACACTGAGTGCTGATGTGGCCTTAGACCATTGCTGGAAGGAACTGAAACAACACCTGTCCAATGAGAAGACTGTTAGAATAGATTCATGCATATTCATATTGTGCCTTACATGTACTGGGCAACAAGAGGACAACACAGATTGTGTGTTAGGGACCTGAGACACAGAATATTCTGTATTAGCTTATTTTGTTAGAATAAATTGCTTGGTGGATAATTCCTCGTCGCCTGGCTCATTTCTCTCGATTCTGAACATGCTCCAATTGTTAGACTAAAGCTTAATTAAGTATATGTAAAAGTATAGGAGTCAGATAGACATAGTTTAAGTTTAGTTCTAACAATTATGCAATGCAACAATCACAAGATTCTTCTTTGTGAAGGATGCACACTAAACTGGTTAACTAGTCAAATCACAATGCGTGCAGTTTAATCTATATATTTTCTAAAGCATTGGGATTTAAACATCATTTGCGTGTATTGAGTGATGTTCAGTTTTATGTTGTTGGTGGCAAGCTCAGAATGTTGCAGTTCATTGTGTAACTGTGCGTGAGACAAAGAAAGCAGGTTTTGTCCCTTACTTTAACGTTTTGTTATTTGTGTTCTACTGTACATTAAGTATACTATCTTCAGATTGCATTGGCCAATTGTGAGAATGTATTTCTGAGCAATTACGCTGGTGATTTACTCTGTTTAGTGCTCAAACAGATTGCACTTATTTGCGAGTCTTTCTGGCGTTTATCCACTTCAACATGGCTCAGATTAAAAGAGAAATTACATCATCTTTCAAGGAGCAGCAGGAAACACTCTTTTATGGGTCTAAACCCAGTCTAATTTGATTTCACCTCGAGTAGCAGCCAACAGACCTCATTAAGACTAAAGCACAGACAGTGAAGAGCATCATAATGCAATATTGCAGAGCAGCGTGTTTGCTCCAGCTAATAACTGACAAGAAAGACATACAGCAGGTTGTAATTTGTAACAACGGCACCATCAGGGCTCTGATTATGAGACTTTTACAACTCAACACTTTTATCAAACACACAAAGTCATATTCTACCAAATGAACCTGGCATCTTAGTTATGTATTACCAGTATAATGAATACTTTGGTTGTAACTAATAAATACACAATATATACAATAGTTACATAAACGCTTATAAAACGCCCCATTGTTGACTCTTGTAGAAAATGTGAACCCTTCATGGTTACATGGTTTTGACTTCATTTGTGGATATCACTTTTTTTCTTGTAATAACCTGGACAGCTGAACTGACTGTGTGAGCAGGAGGATGTACACGGAGGGGAATATGATGAGGTGGGGTACATGGTGCAGTGTGAGGAAGTGACATAGTCATGATGTAAACTCCTGCCATAAGGACATGACGTGGCACACTGGACAAACAAAGGATTTATCATTAATGTTGCATGGGTTACTCTTTCTTTATTTATTTGGTCATAAGTTTGATATCCTTGCTTTAGCTTACATTTGGACACTACAAGAGTGTAATGTTTATGTAAAATTAAGAATATATTTTTGCTGCTCTGTCCCCAACAGCATTATTTTTCATAACAGCATCAACAAACAATAATAGCTTTGATAGAAACGCTAGTTATCATTACTCGTAAAAAGGTGTAACAAGAGCACAGTTGGAGATGTACCAAAAACTTTGGTCTGTCTAAATGCATTCCCTTTACTAATAAAAGCACAAGTTTATTATTTTAGTAATAAAAGTCCATAATGTATACTGTATATGTGCATATGTGTTTGTAGCCTATATAGAATATTATAGATATATAGCTATAGTAAAACACAAAGTTATGTTTTTGTGATGGTTTTTGTCCAGAATATTTTTTGTATATTGATTACCCATTACACATAACCATTAACAGCCCAAGCCTGTTTATGCCTCAAAATTATAGGAAGAAAAAAACATAAATATCCAAGGCAAAATGTCAAGTTATTTGGGCCAGACTTACTAACTTGTGCTTTATTGTGAAAGGTCCTAACTTGTTTCAGTGTTAAGTCTCAAGTCAGTCTTGAGTCTTAATAAAGACGTGTGCGAGACCAAAACAAGTGTTTATTCAGAAGAGGAAGGACCAGAAAACAAGTTTAGTTTGAGATTGCTTTGTTGTTCAAATAAACTTTACATGTTTTTTACATTTACATTTTATATTGGCCACGAAAAAGCTTTGGTTTATTGTATGTAATGCTTAATCGTGTAAATAAACACCTAAAATTTTCGAATGAGGAAAGTTTGTTGATATATTTTTGTATTACTTTGGAAATACGGATGTTGTGCAGGCACAGTTTCCGCTTTGGTGAGATCTCATTATGCGTTTGACTCCGGCGTCCGTCAAAAATAGAACTGCTGTGGGTCAGTGCAGAGCGGACGCATGCAGTTGAAACTATTAGATGACTATAGGCAAGGCTCATCATTCTCATTCAACTATTAAAATCTTTAGTCCGGGGCACTCCTAACCAGCACATGTACTAATATTCACATGAAACCTCTCAACTGCAGTGTTAAAAAAGAGTTTTCCTAACAGTGGACTCTCGCAGTTTATCTGACTGGAACTAGAGCAATGTTAACTGTCCTGTTTGTGGAGATGTTTTCTTTGAAGAACCTCACACAGTAAACTCAAAAGAGGTTATAAAAAATACATTTACATAAACACAATGTGAAAACAATATTTTAAGTGAACAATTACACTAACTATTCAACAACATGGCTCCCACTAATCATCATGGTTGGGCTCAACAAAGACGGGCATGTTTTTTTTCTGTAACATGATGGGCCACTTCTCAGCACAGCATGTGTAAAGGGAGAGTGTTTTACTGCAAGTGCTTCACAACCTCATGCTGCGTGACTCGAGTTGGTAAAAACACAGAAAAAGAGTCTGAACACACAGATGCAAGTTAAACACTGTTGCACTTCACTGCGGCTTCTCAAAGGAGCGGCTGAGATGAGGACTAACTTGGATACTTGGGGTTTGATAGTAAGTTTACTGAGCCCAGTTAGTTTGTATAAAAGATATCACCCAAAGTTGGATAAGGTCATTTAACTGGACTCCTGACTTTATCGGAGGTTGCATGCACGTGATTTGGATTATTCTGATTTGGCGTTAGATATGCTCCACTTAAAGTAATGCTTTTTTCTTGAGTGCTAATGTTAAACCTGACTTGTATGGTGCTAATAAATTAACTGTTGAGTCACACATAGCAACGTATTATTCCAATTTCAGGACCTGACAATACATAAACACATCCATGTCAGTAAAACAAAACAACCAACAAACAAGTTAGCCAGCAAGAAAGTGACTATATGTCTGCCTTTGTCTTAATCTCATTTATTTACTCTGGTTTTATCATGTTTGTGTCTCATCTTTGTCAGGAAAGCAATTAGATAGTAATAAAAAAGATAATTGTTGTAGTTTTTCACCAGTATTAATGTTTTTTAACATGACTTGTATGAATGATGCTATGGGACATTTAGCGTTCAATTTCAGCAAATTTCTGCACTCACATTTTGACTTGTTAACATAATGTTATCCTGTTACATAGATTTTCAGAGACATACATTTCCCTAGCATACGCTTTCTTTCCACCCCATGTCATTTTCTTGCCTACTCTCTTTTTCCCCACCTCCACCACCACTATTTTTAATTAAGCTATCAATTCCCCTATTCTGCCTGAATTTAAAAGCATGTTTAGTGAAATTAGCCCTTAATAGCCCTTTTAAATTGTTGAATTTAAGTATGTTAATTAGTGTTAAAGTTGTTCATGTGTGTTTCCTTCTTCTCTGGTCACCCGCTGCTATTGACATGTGGCATTTAGAGAAGTGAAGGCAACGCCTCGTAGTTTTCAGGAAGCATTTGTTGGCATTTCCAATGGCCTCTGGCAGAACCATGTTAAGAGTGTGTGTAAGAGAGAGTTCATGCATGGTGTGACTATTAAATATTGAATTGTGAGTGTACTATTCTCTCTATAAGTGCATGTAGCTTTACGGTTGAATGGACACACACATAACGTAGATGTTTGTTTGGGTGGTACAGGATGTTCCTACACTGCAGGTCTGTTAAGTTTACCCATATACTGTTTGCTTCCTGTTGGAGTAACAAGTAAGAAGTATCACCATGGTAACAAGGGTCTGCAGTCTCTAAGCTGAAGGAGGAGTTGGGATGTTATCACAGACACCTTTTGTCGTATGCAGTTCTTTATTACACAGAACTAGAACACACAGGCCTCCTTCAGACCTTGTATTTGGACCTGTCTTCTAGCTGTTTGGTCACATGTTGTATGTATTCACATTTTTGCATTTAAAAATGTTTATTTTTACAACCGTCGTAATACTAATGCATTACATTTAAGAGGAGAGCTTTCCTTAAACTTCTGGGTGTTCATTGGATACATTTATGCATGATTGCTGTGTAGGGAGCCATAGTAAAACCTTTTTCTTTGATTGGTTGCGTTACACTTAAATTTAGTGCCAGGTCTGAGGGGGGACACAGTGACTTTAGTTTGTGCATCAAAACCACACGTGCACAACTTACAAAGAGAATGACAATACTCTTCTTCCAGTATATTAAGGTAGTTTCAGAGAAGAAAATATTGGACAGAGGAAAAAGAATTCCGTGCAGAAGTGAGGGATGGAGCAAAGAGCCTGGCTCCCACTTAACATTCTTTTAAAAAACATCACTAAAAAGCAATTTGTTTTCAGTCATGACTGCTCAAACCTACCTTTTTACTAGCCATTAGCATCACTAGCTAGATAGCTTGTTGCTATGCCTATTTTTTGTTGATTCCCCCATTTTCAATGAACTGAACTCAAAGATCTAAGACATTTCCCATGTACACAAAAGATAATCCATCCACCTCACAGGTGTGGCATGTCAAGATGCTGATTAGAGAGCATGATTATGGTACAGGTGTGCATTAGGCTGGCCACAATAAAAGGCCAAATATGTGCAGTTTTATCACACAGCACAATGACACAAACAACTGGCATGCTGCCTGCAGGAATGTCTGCCCGTGAATTGAATGTTTATATCTCTACCATAAGCCATCTCCACAGGCGTTTCAGAGAATTTGGCAGTGCACCCAACCGGCCTCTCCAAGATTCTCTGAGACCAGCCACCCGGACAGCTGCTGCAACAATTGGTTTGCATAAATAAAGAATTTCTGCACAAACCCTCTCAGGGAAGATCATTTGCATGCCCCGTCGTCCTCATCGGGGTCTCGACCTGACTGCAGTTTGTTGTTGTAACCTACTGAGTGGGCCAATTTTCAGATTCAATGGCGTCTGGCCCTTTGGAGAGGTGTTCTTTTCACGGATGAATCCCGGTTTTTACTGTACAGGGTAGGTGGCAGACAGCGTGTATGTTGTGTGGGTGAGCGGTTTGCTGATGTTGTGGATGTAGTGGCCCATGGTGGCAGTGGGGTTATGTTATGGGCAGGCATATGTAATGGACAACAAACATTTTAGAGATATTTTGACGAGATTCGGAGTTCCATTGTTGTGCCATTCATCCATAAATTCCTGCAAGCTGAAAACATTCCAGTTCGTGCATGGCCAGCATACATGTCACCCATGTTACCCACTGAGCATGTTTGGGATGCTCTGGATCGCCGTATACGACAGCATGTTCCAGTTTTTGCCAATATCCAGCAACTTGGCCACAATCAACAACCTGATCAACTCTATTTGAAGGAGATGTGTTTGCATTAGACAAATGGTGGCCACACCAGATACTGAGGCTCTCAATACCGTGAAACTGCACATTTTAGAGAGGCCTTTTATTGTGGCCAGCCTAAGGCACACCTGTGCAATAATTTGTGAACAATATTTGTGAGATCTTTGAGTTCAGCTCATAAAAAATGGGGGCAAAAACATAAGTGTTGCATTAAAATTTTTGCCTATTTACAACTCTATTCACTAACACCCTGGTCTTCTACAAATTAACACAGGTCTTAATGCAAAATTACTTGAGCTGTTAGTGAATAGGTTGAAATAAAGTAAATGAAAGATTTAACATTGATGAGTGAAGTGGGTTATTTGGATTGTTGATTTGGCTCATTGTACTCAGGAGACTTGTTTTTTGCTTCTGAGGTTTGGACATGTCTAGTTCCATCACTTTCATTGTTCATTGTTCCTAAAACACATTTGGGCTCCAAATGACTGTTTCTGTGTGTTTTGCACTTTAAACAGACCTAATTTCTCCAAAACACTATTAAAACACCATGTAGGCCTCCAGGGATCAGAACAGACACTTTAAATAAATTGGTTCTGTAGAACTACTGGATTCTTAAGGGCAAAGCGGAAAAGTATGTGTCGACAGGAGAAATATATAGATACTCATTATGTGCGTTTTGGCCTGTGCTACAGGGATGGGTGTGCATGTTTTTATGAAGTGGGATTGAGGCCAGCGCTTGACTTCCAGAGGCTGCGTTCAACACATAAACTCTTGTAACTCATAATGGCTTCTCAGGAACACTGCAGCAGGCATTACTGAAGCAAATCCTGTGTTTATTGCTCAGGGCTAGGCTCAGTCTCTTTTGCTCTATTCTGAACAGCAACACTTTTAATCCAGGTTTTTGTACCATTAAGTCTGATGTTCTTGATGCTAGTCTTTGCTTCAGTAACAGTTAAGTTCAGTCATTAAAGGTTAGGGACAAAAGGTTAGAAAGTAATGGTTCAATAAAAAGTAACACAAGCTGTAAAATACTGTTTAAAAAAAACTCTTACCATCAACCTTGAGATTTGAATTTACAAAAAAAAAAATGTACAAGAATAATTTTTTCACAAGTAGCTGTTTTCATAAGGTTTGCTTCCATTTAACCTTAGAATTGGTGACATCTGATCTGAACAGATTAATGGAGAAATATGAACTGATCCGAGAGTGTTTATACTTGTCATGTTTAGTATAGTTAAAAAAATTCAGGTGCAGTCGCTCTCTTAGTCCTGATTACTTGGATACGTGTGATCAGGGATAAGCCTCGATCAGCTTCCAGCTAAAATCTGCTCTGGTTCAATTTAATTATGAACATAAACAACTAAATTGACTAAACATTTAGAACTTTAAAGGAAGAGTGACCTTAGAAGAAAAGAAACACATTTAAACACAGCTGTTGATACATAAAGGAATATGATCATGTATTGGGGGGGTTCTGGGGGCCCCAAGATGATTTTTAACAGAATAAGTGTAATATCCTGTATTCTGGTATATTTTAATGGCTGTTATATTATTACTATAGAACAAGTGCAGTTATTGGAACTGTTAGCATTTTGAGGTTAAGAACTGATATTTTATTATTTATAATAATAAATGAATAGAACTAGAAATTATTGGTGTGATTGGGTTAAGCCTGCTTTTAATAGACCCTACAATTAGGAAGTGTTACCTTTGTATTTAATGGGAAAAAAATTTAAAAGATTTAAAATAGGTTTTTGGTCTAATTATTAAAGATATTATTTCTACATTTTAGACTATGGAACTCACTGCAGCTGTTCTTTAGCTTGACCTGTGACCCCTGCCTTCTGCACCTCCAATAAAAGATAAAAGTTTTTTTTTTTTTAACAAAACAAAAAAACACTTTATCATTCACAGAATCAGTTTTATTTGTGAACAATGAACAAAACTCTCAATGTAGGTAGAGCAGTTAAATTAACTTATTTTTTTAAAGTCTTAATTTTTTTAATATCTTTATGGCCTGTAAATCAAGATTGCCTTAAATGCCATCCATCTAATTATGGTTAACTCAAAGGCTACTTTGTGAATCGTTTATTGAACATTCTGCTGATGTGATACAAATATCTAAAAATGGGCAGTAGTTCAATTAGAAAATCCATTTACCCTTGTGTGAAATGTAATGACACCTTTTAAATGTCATGTTTTTGCTGATCTATAAAGTGACCATAAAGCCATGTTGAACACAGCAGTGCTCGTTCAGAAGAAAACAAAATCAATATGCACTTAATCTCTCATGACCTTTGACACGGGACTGGCATCATTTCCTTACAAAGCCTGTGCACAGATCCTTTTGTTTGCCTTCCATATTGAAGATGTAATCTACTCCTTCCTAAGCCAACAAGTAGAGCGGTCTGCACCTGTCTCCTCGATGGGTTGGTGTGTTTCTGCCAGTGTGTGTGTTCAGTGCACGGATACGTGAATGACTAGCCAGTGCGTCGCATGCTTCGCTGCCCTGGCTCTAAATCAAAAATACATACACATACAGTATCCTTTCAAGGAGTGAGACAGACAGTGGCAGACTGGCAGTAGCTCACACGCTGACGAGCAACAAAGTCTACAGTTTCTTACTGTTTCACAATCCCCAAGAACACAAATAAAATTTTTACTTTTATGTGGGACACTATTGTCATGCTCAAGACAAATAAAATCTCAGTTTTAAGTCTAGTAAATTTAAAGATTTTGGTTAAATACCGTAGATGGTTACACACAGTATACAAACCCGATTCCAAAAAAGTTGGGACACTGTACAAATTGTGAATAAAAACAAAATGCAATGATGTGGAAGTTTCAAATTTCAATATTTTATTCAGAATACAACATAGATAAAATATCAAATGTTGAAAGTGAGATATTTTGAAATGTAATGCCAGATATTGCCTCATTTTAGATGACACATTCCAAAAAAGTTAGGACTGGTAGCAATAAGAGGCAGGAAAAGTTAAATGTACATATAAGGAACAGCTGGAGGACCAATTTGCAACTTCATAGGTCAATTGGGAACAGTGTCTTTCAGAAGTCAAGATGGGCAGAGGATCACCAATTCCCCCAATGCAAAAAACAGTGGAGCAATGTCAGAAAGGAGTTTCTCAGAGAAAAATTGCAAAGAGTTTGAAGTTCTCATCATCTACAGAGCTTAATATCATCCAAAGATTCAGAGAAACTGGAACAATCTCTGTGCATAAGGGTCAAGGCCTAAAAAGCAGACTGGATGCCCGTGATCTTTGGGCCCTTAGACGGCACTGCATCACAAACAGGAATGCTACTGTAATGGAAATCACAACATGGGCTCAGGAATACTTCCAGAAAACATTGTCATTGTCATTTGTGGTCAAAAAAGAAGCTATATCTAAACATGATCCATGATCATTTAAAATAGACTGTGGCAAAAGTGGAAAACTGTTCTGTGGTCAGACGAAAAACTGGGACACCATGTCATCCAGACTAAAGAGGACAAGGACAACCCGAGTTGTTCTGAACGCTCAGTTCAGAAGCCTGCATCTCTGATGGGATGGGGTTGCATGAGTGCATGTGGCATGGGCAGCTTACATCTGGAAAGGCACCATCAAAGCTGAAAGCTAGATCCAAGTTCTAGAACTACATGCTTCCATCCAAACGCTGTCTCTTTCAGGAAAGACCTTGTATTTTCCAACATGACAATGCCAGACCACATCCTGCTTCAATCACAACATCATGGCTGCGTAGAAGAAGGATCCGGTTCTAAAATGGCCAGATCTTCAACCATAGAAAACATTTGCCGCATCATAAAGAGGAAGATGCGAAAAAGTAAACCTAAGACAGTTGAGCAACTAGAAGCCTGTATTAGACAAGAATGGGACAACATTTTTGTTCCTAAGTTGTTTGCAGACTGTTATAAAAGAGGGGATGCCACACAGTGGTAAACATGTCCTTGTCCCAAATCTTTTGAGATGTGTTGATGCCATGACATTTAAAATCAACTTATTTTTCCCACAATTTGTACAGTGTCGCAACTTTTTGTGAATTGTGAGTTTGTACTTTTTATTATATTTTGCTGCATCTTGCTAGACTTCATTGCACAAATTTCTTAATATCTTTTCATAACATTAAAGCTGCAGTAGCCAAAAACTCCTCACTTCTCCCTGACCATTCTAAAGCCCTCCCGAAACAACATGCTTTTATTTGATTTAAAGAGAATCAATTCACCACAACAGAATACAACATCACATCTTACCTGCTGAGCTCTCAAAACTAAGTTGAGAGCGTCCCTGCAGAGTTCAGCTTTAGACTACTGTGATCCTAAAATTATCAACATCTTTGTGAATGCATTGCCAATTGTTATTGTTAATGTTGCACACTGCATATTCAATCCGTGTGAATTTGTGTTTCATTTGTTTCGTTTGTTCAATTGATTTTCAATTCAGAATTGCAGAATTGTTATTATTTTTATTGTTATTTTTTAAATTCATGTTTTTGATTTTTTTTTTTTTTTTTTGCCCAAATCAAAAATAAGAGACAAACTATTTTTCTAATTTGAAGTTGCCTTTTATTGTGGCCAGCAAAAGGCACATCTGTGCATAGAAAAACTCTTGGATCTTTGAAAAATGGAGGCAAAAACAGAAGTGTTGCATTTACATTTTTGAATAGTACATGAACAGTATATATAGGTGTGTACACATTACCTTACCCCGAATATAGACCGTAATCAAAATATTTTGTCATTTTTTCACTGCTCATTTTCCATATTCCATGTCCATCATCCAAAACAAAGATTGCATCTAAATTTAAGGTAATCAGTTTATTATCGGCCTATAGCTCATTACTTTATGACTAAAATGTTAAATGACTCGCTGATTACTGAATAATTTTTTTTGTTTTGTATACAAAATTTAAAAACTTTTTTAACAAATTATACACAAATTATATTATTATTATATTTTTATTACAGGTAAAATTTTCTTACAGCCCTTTTTCCAAAGTGCAATAAAATGATAAACAGGGGCTTGTGTTATCCTCTGTAATTCATACATCATTATTTATGGACCTTTGAAACATTTTTTTTATCTTATTCCGGTACAAAGCTGAGAAAGGCCAAAGCATTAGCCTAGTAAGCATTTTCCTCAAGATTTAAATTCCCTCAGGAGCTTTAAATGACTCCGTGAATTTTGCAATATCACAAATGACATAACCTAAGGCCCTCACTTAATTGTTCCATGGTTGAACACATCCAGCCAATAAGCAAACCTCTTGGGTGGGACAAAGGGCAGAGGCTCTTCAGTGAAGTCAATATAATTAATGTATAAGAAAGCAGTCAGATTATTCTGGCTTTGAAAAGATGGGCCTTAAAGGGACAGACACTAAACAGTTGTCAAAGGCTGGTGAACATTTTGAATAAAACAGTTCCAAAAGACAATCAAATTTGTTTTGGAGAAAACTAAAACAGTACTAATTTAGAAATGAACAAAAATTTGGTAACACTAAATGTACATGCTTTGAAGTGGAAGAAAACCATTAAAAGTTATGTAATTCACACTGAAATAAAAAGTCTATTATTCAGACATTGTCTATAATTGAATGCTGAAAGATAATGTGGGGGTAATGCTTTGTAAATGATGTAGTTTAATATATAATATTAAGTGTATTTGATTATTTAACTAATGCTTTTATAAAGTGATATTTTCTGTCTGTGAATTGGAATATGATGCAGCTTTCTAAACTCTGAAAAGTTTGTATCAGACATATCTACAAAGATTAAAGAATAGGTTTGGTAGATACAGTGACTGAGGAAAGAGTACGGTAAGACTTGTCGCTGAGAAGGAAAGGTGAAAAGACAAACGAGCAGGGGAAGGTTGAGAAGCAGAAGGGCTGAAGAGAAGAAGGGACTAACAAGGGAGGACAGACTTGGACTGCAGATCAAAGATGGTGGTACAGAGGTGGGTTTAAACATATTGGAGGTAATTGGAAGAAGAGGTGCAGAGGAAAGGTTGCACAATGGATTGAAAGGCTGCAAAGTGAAAGAGGTGCGCCGAAGTCATGTCCAACACCCAATGTGATGATTCCTCCCTGTCCCAACACGGCAGGTCAGCTCAGCTGTGTGTGCCGACTATCAGGAATGACGGCCCTCTAGGAACATGTCCGCTGCATGATAACATTCAGAACACGTTTCCCCCCCTTTCAGTTCACTTTTGAACATGTCAGAGAAGACAGTGATGATGTTTGAAGCATCTGCAAGTATATCAGACTTGATTATTTCTGTATCCTGCATGTATGTATGTTGCTCTATAATTGGAAGCCACACAACACAAATGAAACCCTAACTTTGACTTCACATTGTTAACTACATTTAGATGTCCGACTTTTTTTGCAAAAAGCCAAGATACAATATAAAAAGGAACAGTGTCTTCTTGCATTATTTCGGGGGAACATAGAATGTTTTCAAATGGCATGCATTTATATAGCGCTTTCCTGCACCCTTCTCGGGGTGCAGGAAAGCGCTATATTATTATTATATATTATATGTAAAGCGCTATAAAGCACCCCATTCACACACATTCACTCCTGGGGCAGACAGAGAGGGGGGCTGCCACACAAACAGCGCTCCAGCTTCTTCTACCACCACCAAACACACCTCCACAGTCACACACATTCATATACCAGTGCTACGGACACTGGAGGCAAGATGGGTTAAGTGTCTTGCCCAAGGACACAACGTATGAACTGTGGGGAGAGCGGGAATCGAACCTACTACCTTCCGTTTGAAGGACGGCTCTACCACTGAGCCACTGTCGCCCAATAATTCAAATTCAAATGGAATAGTAGCTCAGTGGGAAGAGCTAACCCTAACCCTAACCGGCTCAATCCCCACTCGAAACATCCCAAGACATCATAAGTAAGTAATTTATTTATATAGCACCTTTCACAGATAATTATCACAAAGTGCTTTACAACAGTGTTTTACATGGAGCTTCCACTCACCCCATTTACACACATTCACTCCTGGGCAGATCATACCCACAGTTAATACTGTCGATGTGTCCTTGGGCAAGACACGTAACCCACCTTGCCTCCAGTGGTCAGCTGTAACAATGGTAGTGGTTTGAGTGCCAAAATATATATATATATATATATATATATATATATATATATATATATATATATATATATTTTATTTTTATTTTTATTTTTTTGGCACTCAAACCACTACCATTGTTACAGCTGACCACTGGAGGCAAGGTGGTATAGTTGTATCTTTTTTGTTTGAAATAAATAACATACATCTGTTACTTGTCTGTTATTTAAAAGGCCTACACTACATGCAGAGAAAATTAAATGTGAAATGTATAAAATGCTATGTTCATGGCTTATCATCAGAGTTACAAGTTACATTTACAAGTAGTTTTTACTGTATAATACTTTTTACTTGAGTGATGAAGTAACGCTACTCTTACTCAGTTACATTTGGCTACACTCGACCACTTATCGTGTTGATAAGTGTTATGACTGTGTTTCACCAAGCAGACATAGCCCTGCAGTCACATGACCAACACAAATTGTGGAGGCATAGCGGCACAAACTCCTCACACACAGCAGGAACAAAAACATGGAAAATGATGTTTCTGTCTCCAGTGTTGAAAGTGAAGAGGATGAACAGCCCTGGCCTCATGAACAAAGCATGTTTGTCTCACACACAGTGCCAGAGATACTGGAGGCAAGGAAGGTTGAGTGTCTTGTCCAAAGACAAAACAACAGTATGAACTAGGGGGAATCAAACCACCAACCTTCAGGTTGTAGGACAACCACTCTACCACTGAGCCACTACACCCTTAATGAACCTCATAAAGAGCTTTGAGTGCCTTGAAAACTACATAAATCCAATCCATTATTATTAAGAAATGATTACAAAGACTATGTAAAAGATTACATTGCATCTGATTCCGATTCAGACTCTCAGAAAAGAATGTCAAAGCAGCTTATCAATTTGTTCAGCTGATACTCAGCTACAAGCACAAAGACACACAGCAACCAAACAAAAACAGGTGGTACCAAAATATACCAATTCTGCCCTATTCTTTATAATGGAGATTGACCATTTATAAAATAAATCTTAATAGTTTTGGTTTGTTTCACATTAAAGCAATTATATTTGGTGAAGGTAATGTTGACATGTGTAGCTATAATTAAAAATAGTGTTTGAGCTGCAACTGTCATCTTCTAAAGGGATAGTAATCCAAATATTGTTTTTTTTTTTTTTTTTTTTTAGGCGGTAACGCTTTTGGGGTTATTTTGCTTGATATTTTCTGAAACTGTTACATGCACATTCAAAATTAAATAAATACACCTTGCAGTTGCAGAGACATAGTCAATTTTCTGTGGACATTTCCTTTTCGAGCAGACACAAATTAAAAAAAGTAAATAAAAGAAACTGTAATTGTGCAACAAAGTCAATACAACGTAAATGATATCAGAGGCAATAGAGAGACTAAATACTCATCATGATAAAGAATCTACTGGATGAACTATCACTGCCAGATATGCCTTGAACTCCAGCTATTCCTTGATTAAGTTCAACTATGTGATTGATTTCATCCAATAATGAGATTTTTGTTGTAATACATGTAGCACTCCTGTTTTTCAAGTGTGTGTGTAAAACTGGCACTCATTTGTCAGTTTCTGTGTCTCCACCTGCCAAACATCACCTGCTCCCTCTGAACAATGGACACATAATTCCTACACGTCTTTTTCCATGTTCTCCCCACCCCAAAATAATACATTTCACATCATTCTCTGCTTCCTCCTTCCTTTCTCTTTTCTTCCTTCCCCACCGCTGTTTATGCTCATCTAAGTTTATTTTTTTAATTAATTCTCTTGATTCATTAGAGATGGAAAAAGCTGGAGAAGCGAAGGATGAGAGAGGAGTAGTGCATCTCGCCATCTGCATTGCACTGCTGCAGGGCAAAAAGTATGAGCGCGTCTCCCCAAACTGTGTCTGAAATAATAAAGACAGGGCTAAAACTGGATGGAGATAGCTAGACCTTTCTATAAGTCGTGGTTTTCCACTTTTGTGTTATGTGTTCATTCAAAATCTATCTAAATAGAATGGCATTGACATCAAACACGACAGTGTTAAGAGCAAAGTGGTAGGATTGATCCAAACAGAAAGCAGATGTGGACTGAGAAATTTAATTTACAAAAAGAAACCAAGACGCATTAATTATTCAAAGATGAGACGTGGGGAAATTTGGTTCATAGAGAAAGAATGGAGCTCCAAAAAACGTCAGGGTTATGTTAAAGGTGCATTGCGTAAAATGTTGAACAACACAAAATTTTCTTACTGTATAATCATGACTTAATTCACATTTAAAGCTCCATAAAACCTGGTAAAAGTTCTATTACCTCCTGTTTCTGGTCCTACAAACAAGCTTTATAGACATCAACAGGACACCATAGCTGTTCACGTGCTCCCAAAATAAAGTATTTGTGGTGAGGAATAGCAGTCACACTTTGGCCACCACACGCTGCCAAAGGAGAGAAAAGCTTGGTGCCAGTTGCTTTATAAAGCAGCAAAAGGACTCTCAGGCCATGAGCTATACTTGTACTATCCATGAAGTCAATAAATAACGGTGGTTTTAGGTTTGATGACAAACCAGTCGTTTTTTTCGTATTTTCTGACTTTGCTTTACACTCTACAACCTCAAAAACAGGAAAGAAATCATCTTTGATTTCTCAAAAAACAGTTTTTACAGGGAACCTTTTACAAGTGGAAAGAGTTCAAATGAATGTTAAACAGAAATGTCTGTCAGTGTGAGGTGTGGGGAACAGTGATTGAACCAGTCATTTTTGTTTTGTCTGCGAGGGACCTAAGGGTGCTGGAAAAGGATTCCTAAAGGGCACTAGAGTGTTTGCATCACAGAGTACTCTGACAGACACCGGGTCTTAAAGTCTGGTCGAGGAAGGACAAGGAAGGAGAAAGCTATGCAGAACACACAAATTGGCATTCACTGGTGGATTACGCTTCAATCAGCTGTGTCATAGCCCTGCAACACTTGTGAGCACCCACACAAAGTGAAGTTGCCTAAAACGGAATGCCAAGTATCCAGGCTTTGTGTTTGTTTGTATTACAGCAAAAGCTAGGCTCACATTTAAAAGGCCAACTGAAATGTGGCACTTTTGTTCCACAAGTAATGGTCTTGTTCAAACCTGTTATAATACAGGTATTTGAGTGGAATCCAATGGTACAAATGGCCTCTTAAAGTTGCTATACATGCAATATTGGTAAATAAATCTGGTGAGTGTAGATGATAAATGCCTGCAATAAATGTAGCTTCCTTCACATTGACCAGCCAGCCTACATCTTTTTATATGCTATACAAAGACCTAGTCTGGTCCCTCTCAATTCGAGTTTTATTTCATTAACAAATGAACGCAGATGAAATGGACAGACATACACCCAGTCAGTATTCAATGACAATAACAGCATATGCTGAATAAAAAACATCCAACCAATTAGTGTCACATAAAGCCTGCCCCATTTTAGATTAACAGTTGTGATTGGTCAGGTCTTCTTGAGTAGGTGGGAGTGGGGTTTAATGACAGTGGTTCCGGACCCATTTCACTTCACTGAGAAGGTTAATGGGTCTGGCTGGTCAGGCTAGTTAAAAGTGGTTATTACTCGTGCCTCACAGCAAGAAGATTCTGGGTCTAATCCCCAGACTAGCTGTCAATAGTTACTCCAGCTTCCTCTCCCCAAACTAACAACTCATGTAGAAGTGAACCTACATTGCCTATAATGAATGAAGTGTCATTGTCACTAAGTGTCCCCTCTCTTATGAGTAAACTATCTCAGATAGGCTGTAAGTCCTTTCAACTCCTAACAAGATGATAAAAAAAGTAACACTTTTGCATTGATTTATGGAACTCTTGCACAGCTAACTGAGGATGAAATAGATAAATGTGTTTGCGTTTAAGCTGTTTACGATTGAGTGTGGTGTTTTAAATAGTCTTTTACTTGCTACAGTCCAAACTAACAGGCAGGTGTTTGACCTCTTGCTTCTATCTTTGACACGGTATCACAGCGAGTATTACTCACACTGCAGTCACAAAAGTGCACAGAGGTGATTTAAAAGGGTGACGATAAGAAAACAACGTGTGCTTTCAAAACAGTAATAATTCAGTAAGGCTTGCTCTGAAGGTGTCATAACTCCCTTGTGTGTTTCACATAACTCACTTAGCCTTGTCCAGTTCTTTCACGTGTGCTTTTCACTTGATTTCATGCATATTCACCTGAGCGCGCTCCGTTTTCCCTCATTACCAATTTTCATTCCAGCTTACACACATGCATTTGAGCGTGCATGTGATGAGCAGCGACAGCACTGACAGTGAATCTTAACGCATTAATTGTCTGATGTAGAAGCAGAGGAGCAACCATCTGCAAGCCAGGGCCCTATTTTAAAAAAAAACTCTTGTCTGTTTAAGATGCAGAGAGCCTTTGTCTTCAGGAAGGTCACCCCTCCCTGCCTGTTCCCTCCTCGGCACACCAGCTAACTAATGTGACAAACTGTTCTTGATGCTTGATGATGGTTAAAAAAAAGAAGATCAGGAGAGTGAGTGCCATGAATGAATAAATATATTAAAGGATAGAAGAGAGGGCGAAAGCAAGGGTTGGGGCCTTGAAAACCAAAGATAAAGGCCGCAGACAAATTTTATGTTTAATTGGGCACAGCCCTTTTCACCCCCAGGTTTCACAGTATCATCTTCATAACTTCATAGCTCCATCTACAGAGAGACACATCTGTTTTGAAGTGGTGTTTTTAGTTTTCCACATTATTAGAATCTCAAATCAACCAAATGTTTGATTTTCATCTGATTGTTTGTTCACTCTCAAACACATTTCTTATTTGTAATTTTTTATTATATTTTCTGGAACAAAAGAACAAAGTTGCAGGGTAAGAAATACTCATTTCCTGCCCAAAAATGAGTCCCTACCTTCTTTATTTAAAAATATCCTTTTATTTTGTGATCATCATCTACTTTACAGTACAGTAGTATATGCATTAAAGTCACATTAAAGCTACAGACCGATGCAATCTCACTGTTATTTTTTGCCCCTTTTAACAATGTGTGAATGCATAGCCAATATTTTGCACTGAGATTATTATCTCTATTTTGTTTTTGTGCTCTTCTGCCCGTGTAAGCAACAGCTGTACCAAGTGCTGGAATAGATACTTTCTTTTTATCGGCAGCTTTTAATTCAGTGGTGACAACTTAAAACCTCTTTCAAGCCTCATATTAAGGTTTTCACGGATGATTCTTCTTACAATATGCTTTTAAATTATTAAAAAATATTGTATTTCTAAGGATTTAGACACAACCCTATGTCATTGGTCTGCAATCTTTTGGAGAAAAAAAAAAAATTTCACTCCAAAAATAGAAAATGTGCATCTGTTGGGAGCCGCAACTAATAACTTATTTCATACATTAACATTTTGCGCACTAAATTATCCTTTTTATTCATTTGTATGTATTAATCATTAATATATGTGTAATCAGCGGCATAAATTTACACAAAAAGAAAAAAAACAAGAGAAAAATTAATACTGTGTGAATAATAAATACATGTTGCCATGACCATAAATGCTACACTTGGATGTTTCAGTAAGTGCTATTAAATCATAATATTACAACGCACTTAAGATACGTTAAGATGATAACAACTGGCTCACTGAACCAGCTTTTTTACAAAATGAGGACATAGTTTGGATCTTATACCTGGTCTGTTATGGTAGTTTAGGAACATCAGCTGGTCTTTGTTTCGGGACAGGGAGCTCTGGTGTGTTTTTGAACCACTAGGACGTGCCAAAGCCCAGTTATTACTAATTCTTCAGGAGCAGGAGGCACTCTCTCTCTCTGATCAGGAACTTTGCAGCAAGCCAGCAACCTCGGTCTTTATGCCCCAACCACACTACATGATGATGATGATGATGATGCATTTCCACTTCTGTATATTGAACAGAGTCTTTTCCAGTCTCTATTTAGTGACCTGATGGGAAAATCTTAAAAAAAAAAAGTTTTATCTTTCTGATAAAATGCTTGAAAGAGTATGCGTATCTATCATAAAACATTACTTTCCTGAAGCAGAACACATACAATAATTCTAATTACATTGAGCTCACTGGTGATGTCACAATGAGCTTTCTGCTGAAGACACTGACCTGGAAAAAGAAGATCTGACCAGGTGCAAGCTCTGACGTAAAGCTCCTTTTACATGAGATTTTACGCTTTTTTTCCCTCTCCGGTTATGCGAAAAAGATTTCATTCCAGCGCTCACCTCCGGCTCCTCATAAGGTTTCAATGTGATCTGTTGCCCTGTGATGGGCCCGTTTCTCGCCTCAGTGCACTTTTGACAGTCAGATGAAAACATATGCTTCCCCAGCTCTCGTCCTCTGCATTTCAACTACTTCTCACGTTTGCAGTTGTCATATGCACTTGTTCATGTGAACTCTCTCTGTTCCAGGAAAAGGCTCACTAAAGCAGGAGTGTTTTGTGCCATCTTTGTTGGTTGTTTGTTGTTTGAACTTCCTGTAAAAACATTTATTGAATTATTGTCAGTCTTTATGTGGCACATATCTTTCTTTTATCTACGAACACACTGTCAGAAAAAAGCATGTTAATGGCTGTCGTGGTTTTTTAGTCGTATATAGTCATATATTACAATCCAAAGGGTACTTCAAGGTTAATATCAGGATTGGTGTCACAAAGCTGGCTCACTTTCTAGAGATCTATGAATGGCACAGCTGATTAACTAACAATATTGTAAAATTATATCCTAACATGATGTTAACTTAAAGGTTCAACTTGTAATTTAATTTATACTTCACACTTCTGTCTGATTGTTCTCATTTAGTCATTAAGTCTATGGTGCTGTTCCTTTTCGGGTGAGGTTTGTGTCAATATCTGACCTGTTGCTTTGTCTAGCTTACTATTGCTTTGTAGTACAAGGATCAATAAAGAGACCAAATATTGCATGTGCAATGATAACATTTGCGCAGTACATAATCACTCTACAAACTAAAATTAAATTATACTCTTTTTATGTTTAATTTTTTATATAGATATTTTATCATAATATCTGTTTTGAGGCTGCAACCAAATACTTTTACTTGTATAATTTTTTTCTTATTTTACTAAGGTAAGTGCTCACATTTTCTAAGGTGTCTTTTAAATAATAATAATAATAATAATAATAATAATAATAATATACATTTAATTTATATAGCGCTTTTTAGTGATGCAAAGATGCTTTACAATGCATACACCATACTATCAACAAAACAATAAACAAAACAACATATTGCAAAAAAGGTTATGTTAGGTTGTAACATTTCTTGAAAAGGTGAGTTTTTAACTGTTTCTTAAAGGTTTCCAGTGAGTCAGAGGTTCCGATGGTGGGAGGGAGTTCCAGAGTGTGGGGGCAGCTATGGCAAAAAAAAAAAAATGGGGGCTTTTAGTGGGCTTTGAAGTGGATGCAGTGCTGTATGGGGAGCCCATGGAGCTGCTGGAGGACAGGGGTGAGGTGCTCTCTTGATAGAAGATTTTAGAGAACACGGGAAAAAACAATATTGCTGTTGTGCATAAACAATTAGTATTCTTATTATTATTCCATTTATACGTATAGCTGTGTCTTTGTGCTGTTTCCAGAAAAAATGATACTTCCATGTTTGTTTGTGTCAGTACTGTATGTGCGTGCGTGCAGGCTTGTTGTCGGCTTTCTGAAGAAGATGCTGATTGGCAATAGCCCGTATGAATGACTAATTAGAGCTGGTGGCAGGGTGAGTTGCTGCCATTGCCACTTCAGTGTGAAATGGGCCTTTGAAGCTGAATCCAAGCCCTCTGAGTTTAACGCACACACAGACACAGACACAGACACGGCTGCACTTAAAGATGAAGAGGAGGCGCATTTGCCGACACATATTGACCCACATTCACAGGCGACATAAGTCCAAAACCTGCTGCTGTTGTCTATATTAAGTCTATTGAATCTGCGAGACCTATATAGTCTCAGCCGTGTAGAGCCCTAATCTGCTCTATTTACTTAAATCCACAGGCTTTTGTCTTCCTTGAAGATAGTAGGTTGCATGCAGCTTGGTACAATGTGGTCTTGAAAGCTTTGTTAACCATATGATTCCCAAACAGAAGACCACAAGGCCAAATACTTTTAACCAAACTGTTGCAAAAGCACATATTAACCAAAATAGTGGTTTAATTTATTACAAATGCATATTGTTTTCCATGTGTTCCTTAATTTAAAGATACAGACTTTTCTTCACAACCAATATTCTCCACAACTTACCTTTGTACTTTACCATGTCCAAATATGGTCAGAACTGGTCACGTCTTTGTCCACATCTTCCATCGTCTATGATTTAGTCATGGTAACATTCACTTCCCCCCATTGTAAGACTCCCACTGTGTGCACCATGTGTGTGTCATCGTTACACTGTCAGCTGTGTTGACAGGAAATGACAGCAGATTGACGGGGAATAAAAAAATATATATTTATACATAATCAGTGATAAAATTTGCCTGGGGTACTTCTTGTCTTGCCTGCCATTCTTGTCTATGCTGAGTATTCATGTATTGATTGAGTGTGACATTAAACCCGTGGTAAGTGGGCAGAGCTCTGGCTGCTGGGGCGCTACACAAGCGTTCCAGCTGAGAGGTTACATGGCTCTACATCTCGGATTAGGGATTACTGTAAGCAAAACGGCCACCTAGACAATGCAGGGTATACTGTCAGTAACGAGAAAAACACTGATCTGTAAAGCCCCTCCCATGACGTAATTCACTTTTGGTACAGCAGCTTGGCTTCCTCAACAAATGAAGACGCAACACTTGCTGCTTTTTCTCTTTGTATTCTAGTTTTTATTTTATTTTATTTAACCTTTATTTAACCAGAAAAAAAATAATCATTGAGATTAAAAATCTCTTTTTTTAAGAGTGACCTGGCCAAGACAACAGCATTTACATACAATTTAAAAAAACATACATGACATCAACAAAACAAATGATATTTACTGTCAATGTGTACAAGTTACAGTTACATTTTCCAAGCTCATCGAGTTCACGCTTCTTTAGAATAGATTTAAATTCTCCCAAAGTCACAAGTTCGGATAGATTTAAGTCTTTTTGCAGTTCATTCCATGCTCAGGGGACAGTGAACTGAAATGCTGCCTTACCCAACTCCGTTCTGACTCTGGGAACCACCATCAGTATGTTCTTTTGAGAAAGCAGAGCAAACTGTTGTTGTTTTTTACGCATGTATGAGCAGAGGTAAGAAGGGAGGAGCCCAAGAATACATTTATAAATGAAAATCAGCAAATGCGAACATACAGGGACGGAAACTCAGCTGTAGCATACAATGTACAATGGTGAACACGATTTCCACAAAAAGTTATAAAACGTAAAGCACAATGATAAACAGTGTCCAGCTTTTTAAAAAGACGATCAGATGCATTCATAAAAAGGTAAAAAAGTTGTGAACAGTCACACAACCCTGTACACACACAGTGCAAATACCCAGATGTTGCACCACTGATGCCTCAGCTGTTCCACTTTGACTGTGGGAAGACGTGGCGCACAGTGCCCCCAATAGACGGCAGCGAGAAGTAGCTTGTCAACCCGACCAGGCCAGCTGCAGCAGTACGGCAGCAGCACTCGTGACTTCTCCACTATGGGATGACGCAATGTAAGGCCAGACACTACACTGTTTCAAAAGTACAAAATATTTTACAGTGTAATCATGTTAAATGGTAACAGTAAATATATGAGAATAGTTTATGTCTGTAAATACACTGAATTACCTTCAAACAAAAAACTGTTCTGACATGTAGAAAATATACATAACAACTATTCAAATGCAGCATTTTAGTCAAATGAATAGGAAATTAACATAATATATCATGTCAATAATTGCTGTAATCATCAAAAATGCAAATAATTTTTCTGCATTAAAATTTTGCATCACAGAAAAGCAAACACTGGAAAGATTAGTAAAAATATATTATGACATCATTTTGTCATCACATGTTTCCTTTACTGAAACTGACAATTCCATTGGGTTGATCTATTGTCTTTTATATTGTTACCATTTTGACAGATTTTTTTTTTTTTCAGTATACACAGCAACAACATGAAAACATAAGAGTGGTAGAAAACACAAATCACCAATTTAAGCTTTTAAGCATAATGTTATTGTATACAAGATACCAAGCAGCTTGATGGATTTACAGTGATTTGCCAGTATTAACACAAGACAATATTACCAATGCAGCCTTATAAAGTGAGTGTGCACACAAACATTTTAAAACAAATTACCCTGGTTACGCAGAGTAGCATATATATTGTATTTCTTACACATCCACACAAATATTGGCACACATATCCTGACAGATGAATGACCTAACTCTCCCCAGACCGTTTTCCAATCACTCTTTATCATCTCAGCCTTCAGTTATTCATCCGTTCATGAGAGCCCGTGTGTGTGTGTGTGTGTGTGTGTGTGTGTGTGTGTGTGTGTGTGTGTGTGTGTGTGTGTGTGTGTGTGTGTGTGTGTGTGTGTGTGTGTGTGTGTGCTCTAATGTGATACGACTCAGCCTGGCTCGCCACAGAGCAATCCAACAGCCATGATCTGAGGCATCCATCAAACCCAACACACACCAGCCCATACAGAACACACACGCACACACACACACACACACACATTTAGAGTACTTGCCATCTTGATCTGAGTGTAATCCAGGACAGGTTGCCAGAGGGAAAGGTCGGACTGCAATCACTCATTAGACCCACGCTTTCATTCACCTAGGAGTGCACCTGCTCCTCTGCAAGTACAAAGAAGCTTAATGGAGAGTCTGGCCTTCAGGTACTCAGGCACAAGTTGCTTCTCTTCAAATCTCACCTTCTGTGATCATTGGGACATTCTCCTGGTCCCGCTATGGGTTTTCTTCAGGTTCTTCCTCTATAATTGCCATAGAAATCAATTTTTGTGAATGGTTGACTGTACGTAGGTGGTCTAAAAAAAGTATTTGCCCCTTCTATGATTCTTAGTTTCTAGAACATTTGTCAACACACTTAAATGTTTTAGATCATCAAACAAATTTGAATATTAAATAAAGATAACAGAAGTAAACACAAGATAAAAGTTATCCAAACCTACCTGGCCCTATGTAAAAAGGCGATAAATCAGTGTTGTTGTTTTTTTTGGAAAACTTCACAAACTGATAACTGCCAGATCTGTTGAATCAGTTAAATAGAACATGTCTGACAAAGTGAAGTCAGCCAAAAGCATTCAAAAAGCAAGACATCATACAGGAATTCAAAGAAACCATTTCTAAAGTTTTGCGACAAACAGAGAAAATATGGAACAGTGGTGAACTTTCCCAGGAGTGGCCTGTCTACCAAAATTACCCCAAGAGCACAGCGACAACTCATCCAAGAGGTCAGAAAAGAACCCACAACAACATCTAAAGAACTGCAGGCCTCACTTAAGTAAGCCTTAGTTAAGGTCAGTGTTCATGACTCATCCACGAAAATGGGATTCATGGCAGAGTTTCAAGGCGACAAAGCACTGCTGACCAGAAAGAACACAAAGGCTCGTCTCACTTTTGCAAAGAAAAACATCCTGATGATCCCCAAGACTTTTGAGAAAGTATTCTATGAACTGACAATAGAAAAGTAGATTTTTTTTGGAAAGTGTGTGTCCCATCTGGCATAAACGAAAAAGAACATCATACCAACCGTCTAATATGGTGGTGGTGGGAGTGTGCTGCTTCAGGACCTCAAACTTATGCGCACTTGGATCTCCAGCAGGACAATGAATCCAACTGAGAGGATGTGGCGTGACTTTAAAAAGGCCGTTCATGTTCGAAAACCCTCCAATGTGGCTGAATTAAAACAATTCTGCAAAAATTCCTTATTTGCAGTTGTTGCTGCTGAGGTTAGCACAACCAGTTAATAGGTTTTTAAACAAAGGGCCAGGTAAGTTTGGATAGCTTTTTCTGTGAAAAAATAAAATCATTACCTAAAAAAACCATTTTGTGTTTATTTGGGTTATCGTTGTCCAATATTTACATTTGTTTGATGATCTTTGATGATCTGAAACAGTGAGACAAATGTAAAATAAGAAATTGGGTAGGGGCCCCAAAACGAAAGATGAATTTAGATGTAGAGATATAAATAAACTGGATATATAAAATATGGATAAAGGTGTGAAATTTGTAACTGAGCTTTTCATATCTGACGTTCCATTGTTATGCACCCATTTATGTTTGTTGTACTTTTGTGTAAATGACCATGGTAACAACAGAAACAGCAATGGCAGCCACAATACTTTTCAGACATATTACAAGCGTTTGTGCTTAAAAAGCTTCAGACAAATTTCACTCCTTAAATTTCTTGCCTTCCTCGGGCATTTGAAGCATATTCTTTCAAAACTCCTCGTTCCTCTGCCCAGTCTATCCCAGTTAGTTTGGCTTCCCTTATGAGTTATTCTGAGAAATGAGGTCAAATCAAAGTTGTGTCCATTTTGTACCGTTTTCCTTCTTCATTTTTAGATTTATTTTCACACTCAGCCTCTGCTCTCTCGGTTGTCTTATGTAAAGGTCACCAAAGTGTGGTGGGTTCACATTAAGTTTACACCCTGAAGGAGTCAGAATACAGAGTATAATTATGTGCCGTGGCATGTTTTCCTGTGAAGGAACATTCAAATGTGTATATTAATTGCAACTCGGTTCTTCATTTTTTTCTTTGTAGACCTAAAATTTCCATTTGAAATAATATTGGCATATAAACAGAAAACCACACTCTTTAGGCAAATTGAGGTCAGGCAGGTTGAATAAAGGTCAAAATGACAATCATTGCATCATTAGATTAGAGCGATTGATTGACTGGGCAAAATCTAATACGGACATATGCAAAGCGAAGTGTGTGTCTGAGTGTCAAAGAAGGATGTATGGATTTTAGCTGCCTCGTTGCCTAAGTGGGACACTCAAAATAGCTCCTCAGGCCTCACATCAAGGGCAGCGTCTACTGTAAATTACCATACCAGAATGTGTCGTATTCTTTCTCTGAGGCGTATACCTTTGATGCATATGATCATTAATGCACCTGATGTTGTGCTGCATCAGGTGCCCCTCACTAGCCCACATTGAGGTGGTGTGGCTGAAGTAATGTCTGGATGTTTAACAAGCAGAAGATGAGCCGGACAGCGGTAGTGTGGGGCACGAGGCATAATACAGTGCTGCAAAGGGACCGCAGTGAGCACGTGCAAAATAGACACGGGAGTTGATTATTTATAGTGTGGCCCGGAGTGCTGTCCTCATGTAGTTGGTCACACCTGGGAAAGATGCACTGTACAATGTGATGCTGTAAAAGTTTGTAATATAAAAATAATATGTTACTGCAGTGAATACAGTCAGTACGTGTACACGCACTGCCAAAAGCAACACTCATAGCTTGATTAGGCTGTCTTTGAATACTGTCTTTGTCTGAGTTTAAATGCTTGAGAGAGAAATGAACACAACACTGAAGATGCATAAATGTCTTCTTCACTCTGGTTCCCTTTTCACTGTTATGTTTAATTTAGTTTGGTTGTATAGGCAGACATATCCAGTGCTGGAATAAACACTTACTCTGTCTCTGATGTTCAATAGTCTCGACTTCATTGTCAATATTGGTGTAGAACAATGGCAGCCACTCTTCTTTGACAGCAAGCATGTGACTAGCCAAAGCGCTCACTGTGTACTGAAATCTGTTAACATCATTGATAATAAAGCCTAAAATGCTATTATATATAAATGGCATTTAATATATATATAAATAAATATTATATTATATATATATATATATATATATATATATATATATATATATATATATATATATATATATATATTGTCTCTTACCATAGTTTATTTATGATTTGATTATTTTTTAATCTTGTTCTATGGCATTGTTTGAAGTTGTTTTATTAATTAATTGTTTGTACAGTGCTTTGGTAAGCTGAGGTTGTTTTAAATGTGCTCTAGAAATAAATTTGACTTGACTATATTTTTAAACAAGTTTTAACAACAAAGCACTAAACTGGTCTGTGGCACTAATAAAAGGTAATTTTTTATGTTTTGGCTTGTTTTTGTAACTGTTTAGCTCCACCTTCTGGAAAGTGGACCACACCAAAGGAGCCAAAGAGCAAGGGGTTGCAAAAGTATATAATAATGCTTTCATGGGACACTTTAGGACAAAAAAATAAATAAATAAATAAAAAATATTCCTATTTGACATTTACATTTACATGCATTTTAAAAGTTTGATTCTAGTTGAACTAAAGCAGGAAGTATTCTTGCATCAAATGCCTTATTTTAAATGGTAAGGTAGTCCTAAAGAGCAAAGCAACCCAAAAGTGAGTCATGGAAAATGTTATTTGTGTAAAATCGCTTTTTCTTTTCGTTTTCTTTTCTTTTTTCTTATTTTCAAAACAAATATAGAATATATTTTATTTTTCACAGTTCATGTGCATTTAATGACAAAAATAGTAACACTCTAATCAGTAGAATTCAATGGCTTTTAAAAAATGTATTTTATATTACTGAAACATTGCATAACCTTAACTGCAGAATATTTTACAGTGTACATTTGCGAGGCTAAACGTTTTCTTATGTAATTGTCAGACTACAGTTCTGTTCTAAGCACTGCTACACACTCAGTATTGACTGTCTGCACTACTTTGTCCAGTTGATCAATTGTTATTGAAGGGCAAACTGGGTTTATTTTCATCCATTTGACTTTAAAAAAAAATTCAACAAAGAGGTTGAATTGCAATCTGTTATTTTTCTACAAATTTCTTAAAGGTCAAACACCAGAGAAAACACATTCAGGGACATTTTTCATTTCAGTTTTAATTAAGCAATTTTCTCTATTATAATGTGTTTTGTTTTTATCTGAGCAAGAGGAATTTGTCCTGAGGACACATTAGCAGAAAAGAATTAAGTAAACAGGAAATACTAATTCTGAACGATTATTCCAAAAGCCTATTAATGTAATTGAATAACCCACCGTTAAAAGTAGGTTATTAACAAAAGCTTGTCCTCACTCAAATGATATTAGTGTTACCTTTGAAATTTGTAGTTCTTTCAGTCACACAAGAATAGTATTAAAGATGAAATAAGATAAGGCTTTATCACTAACAATCACTAACAATGAGCTAAAAAAGTATTTTGTGTCATTCTCTGAAAAAATGGCCAAAAAAATATATAAAAATTCTGCCAATGTATGTGAATTTATGAGCACAACTGTATATCTATATTAATATATATTTAGATAATTGCTTATTACAGACCACCGTGACAGACAAAAAAAAGTCTTCTTCAGATCACTTAAAAGAGGACTGTATATTTCTTTATATATATAATCAGCTGATAGTTGTATATAACCCAATCAAATTTTAATGTAGAGCAATTTAAATACAACAGGGGCTCAGGGGCTCTCCTGGTAGAGCACATACTCGGTTGACCTGGGATCACGTCCAGCTCTGACTGACGCTCTTGTAAAGGCAAAGGGTAATCAAAAGTGCTCAGTTTTCTACTTTTGTACTTGTGTTTTTAATTACCTTTTTTGACAAGTAATTAGTGATTGTCCTGGATTAACTTCTTAATTAATCTACATATCAGAGTAGGTCAAGTCAGTGTCCTTTGACATTGGACATGTTAGGCCTCTGGGGTTTAGGTGTTCAAACTGCTTACCCTGCCTTTAATTCAACTAAACTAGAAACAAGGTTTAATTCAAATGGGGATTGTGCTTAAATTTCCACCTTTTTGTGGTGGAGGGGCTTAAATGTCCGTGGTAGGGTCTTTCAAGGCAAACAGATCCTGGGTGTGAATCCTCTTAACAAGGTCCATAATGTCACGCGGTATAGCACCTCACACTCTTTTTTTAGAGCATGTGAACAGTTATAGAAGCCTTGCAGGGACATGTTGTTGTCTATGAAGAAACCAGTCATCACAACATGCGTTATGGGGATTTGACTGCTACTCTGTGCAGTATAGGCACAAATGGTGTTTTTTTTGCTGTCATAATTATTATTGCAAACATATTTTTGATTGATGGGCTCCATTAATTAGTTTGGTAAAACAGAAACTAGCCAAGCAAAGCCAAACCAATTTATTTGTTTAGTACATTTAAAAACAACAAAGTTGTACCAAAGTGCTTCTCAAAAATGCAAGAGAAACACAGAAACTAAATAGCAAAAAGTAGTTTTTTATTTTTTCCCAAGTTCCACCCCCAACAAGTGACTCTGATTTATGTTGTCCATTGCGTGTTTGACAACTCATCGCTTTCCTCTGTGTGAGTAGGCTTCTGCCCACCATTAAGTGAGCCAAGTTTGTGTTCAGTCATCAGTAAAACCTTGAGGAAACAGAGCAAAATGAGATGAGACAAATCAGCTAATAACCACAACATCCTGGTTCTTGGGCTGAGGCTTGTGTGCTGTAATTTAAAGGCAATGTGTGTGTAAAATTAGTGATGTAGAATGTACACAACGAGCTCTCAAAGTAAGCATGAGTGAGCAGCAAGCTGAACCGCTAAGCTTCACAATGCACTGACCCCGAAAGGATTTGTCTGTTTTTTACACGTTTTTGCCTCTTTCAGTCATACTTATTACGAATCAGGGACGGTGAATCCAAAGTTCATGTAGGGGCTGAATTGGAGCGTGACATTTTTCTGTCATTTGTCAAAACCAGGAAATGTAAATTGCTGTTTGATTCTGTGAGTATCAAAACAAAAACATTGGAGATAAGATAATCGCGTATGACAGACCTATGCTCTACAGCTGAGTTAATGTAGGAGCTCCAGACCGGCCCAGCACGACCCAGTCTGTCAAGGGATGCATACAGAGGGAAATTGGCACAATAAATGGAAATAAACTACTTTGTCTACCTAAGAACAATAATGTTGTGTAAATAAACTGAAGTACACATTTACAACAAAGTCATGCACGTCCATAACAACAAAGTCATGGACGTTGGTGGAAGGAAAAGGGCTATTTTTATGGCTTAGTGAAATGTGTTTTTATAATTCTGGATGGATAATTGATTTTACCTGACGCTGCCAGATAAAACTAGATAGGCCGCTACATCTTCAAACCTTAAACACGTCCAGACCAGGATCATTGGACACAACAAGGTGGTAAGGCCAGGGTTCAGACCGTGAATACTTTGATTGGAGCAGTTCAAGATGGATTCTCGCAAGGTTGTCATTGCTCTTGTCTGATTCTCCAAACTTGGTGTGTGCTGACAGTTTCCTACTTCAGAGAATAAGTTACCTAAGAATGAGCAGCTTTACCATCTGAGAAAATAAAGAGCCTCATCCACAACAAAGGTGGCAATGCACGGTATTAAGGGTATTAAGGGTATACGTGCTGGGGTATGTAAACTGTCAGGGTCATTTGGGTAGTTTGTGTTGTCATTATGATTAACAGTAAACACAACTGTCTGATTCCCCACTAACTATGAGTGAAAAAAAGGTTTTTGTGTTATCACTCATATTCTCTAAACCTGGGACTGACCCCCCGCGGCTCTTTCATCCCTCTGATGCGGCTCCCTGTGGCTTTTGAAAATAATTAATGAGTATTTAATTAAAATTAAGTATTATTTTATTTTTATTTTAGTTTGTTTTTATGTTGTCGCTGTTGCTATGCGTCACAAATGCCAATGTGCGACACCCGCCAGCGTGCAATTTCTTTAACTTTTCGAATCCCAGGTAGGCCAACTATGGAGCATTCTAAAAAAGAGAAGTGTCTGAATAAAACAAAATGTTCATGAAACGTGGGCCGATTCATTTGCTTTCACTGCTGAGGAGACTAGTTTACCAGTATGCTTAATATGTAATGAGGAGATATGCAGGTGTTTTCCAACATAAACTTTATTAAAAGCAAACATCACGCACGCCTCACAGAGGACAGCTTACGATCCTGTGAAAAGAAGAAGGTGACAGCAGACAGCCCTGATGTGCAGACGCTGTGCGCTGAGGTTCAGGAGCAGAAATCAGAAGCATGATAAATATTTTAACTGCCTATTATTTAGCATGTATTCATATTTTTTCATTGTTCAGTGAAATAGTCCTTTTTAGTTTGCTGCTGGTGGTTCGGCGTTTTTTTTTTTTATAAATATATTTAGAACTCAAATAAACATTGAGTACTTTACTTAAAAGTATCCTTCAACCAATGTATTTTTTCAGAGTTCAAAATGTTTTTGTTGCATGCAGAAATGTAGTTTTGTTTTCTCAGTTGTTCGTTGATTTCATAAATGCAACACATTATAGTTTGTTTATACATAGGATTAAGGCAAACAAAAAAAAATTGCTGTGTTATATGCAGTGTTATTTCATTTTAAATTTCAAAAGGGATTTGTGGCTCCCAGTGTTTTCTTTACTGTGGGTCAAAATGGCTCTTTGAGTTGTAAAGGTTGCCGACCCCTGCTCTAAAGAATGGCCAAAAAAATCCCAAGTTCTGCCAGGGTAGAATTGTATACAAGAATGTATAAAATGGACTTACCATTTAGCCATGTTTAGTACTTGACAACCACAGAGCAAATGGATGGAACAACGGCAACATGCCAGCTTCACTTACTGTATCACAAAAACAGGGAAGCATAAAGGAAACACACATGAAACAGAATGCATACTCAAGATGTTGGAAGTGCTCTGAGCCGTGAATGCACTGTGTTTGTATGTCGGAAATAGGCTTGAGTGACTAATGTGTGCTGTGTTGTTAGCAGTCAGGTGCCTACTTCACTTTTGCTGATGGGAAAAGAATAGTAGACTTGAGTGCAGTAGTGAAGCAGTTGTATTTTAGTGTATCTGGTTGACCTTCATGATCATTGACCTACCTTCCACTCTTTTACAGAGTACTTACAATAAAATGGGTACTGGCTTTGCAAACACATCTAAATACCACATTTTAGTGTTATATTATATAAAGTATTTTTACAAAAATGTAGGTATTTTCTACACATATTTTTTCAAAATCTGTCAATAACTATTAAATCATCAACTGTTAAATGAACATTTATATAATATAAAATATTCTTTGCATCCATGTTCAATAAATCATTCAAAACGTTTTCAGTATTCTATATATGAACATCAATTAAATCTCTATCTTGGAACAAAAATTTAAAGCTCTGTAGAAACCAGTGAGCACCATAATGTCCCATTCCTGTTCCTACAATTACTCAGAGTGGACAAACAATCTTTTGTGCATAAAAGTGAAGGGCTATTTTTGTAAAATGCTGTTTTTGTTTTGTTTTAAAAAGTCAAATCATAATTGCTGAATCAGATGGATGCACTGGTTGTATTAGATGTGATGCAAACATGGCTGAATAATGACCATAATGAGCTCGGCGTTACAGTGCATTATATTGATGAACAGTGGGAACTGCTCTGATTGTGATGAAAACACAAAACAGATTTAATTTATTTATTTTGTTTATATTGTTATGATCGAGGCTCTGGACATACATTTACATTTACATTTATTCATTTAGCAGTCACTTTTATCCAAAGCGACTTACATTGTTCTACAGTAATTACCAGTGTTACAGTCACTGGAGGTAAGGTGGGTTAAGTGTCTTGCCCAAATCGAACCGCCTACCTTCCGGTTGAAAGACGACTGCTCTACCCACTGAGCTACTGCCGACATAACTTGTTTTTCTATAACAAACTAAACAAAATATTAATGCGCTGGCAGTAGCAAATATTTTTGGTTTAATATTGAATTTGATTACATTAATGTTTAAGCTGAGATTTACAATAAATACTTTAACTGCTACTAACTTTTAACTGCTGTAAAAAGCACCTTATTTGTTGAAAGTGTTTGCAAACCAAATGTTATTGCACTTTTGTTCATATAGCAGTACATTCAAAATAAAAGTATGCAATACACAAATTTTGAATTCATTAAATTTTTTGTATAATGCGATTAATCGCGATTAATCACAGAACATTGTGCGATTACTCGCGATTAAACGCTTTAGTTGTTGCGCGGCATTAATTATAAGTAATATCTGTCATCATAATACAGCGTATGAAAAGTTTTTGGAGAGTATTTTGACGTGGGTCTGAACAGTATCTGTTTCCTCAGTCCCTGCTCGCAGACATAAGAACACTGAAGGATGTTGCTAGAACCACAGAAACGAAAAAGAATGCTTATTTTTTACATATCAATTGATAATAAAAGAAAGATAGCAGTGTTCCGATGAGAAAACATATCAGTGCATAAGATTAAAGGAACATAACTGTTGTAATTAAACAATTTATTTATAAAGATAAAGTTTGCCTTATCCTGTCATAGGTCTATAAACAGCAGCCTGTGTCATCCTTTCATTGTTCTTGTCTTTCATGCCCCACTTTCCCACCCTCCTTAACTTCTCCCTGTCTCATAGGTACAGGGGGTGAATAAGCTTGATGCCCGACAGCTTGTCACCCATAAGAAAGCCCCACACCAACTCTCACTCATGTTTTTAATTCGTAATCCCTCAGTACGTTTAGGACAAGGTCCGATACTTGTTAATTGCTGAAATTAGTTACATTTTGAACGTCCCTTTCAGCTGTGGTGCCGGTAAACATACTGCATGATGGGAAATAAACTTACCTCCTTTTGCTTCAAGTGTTTCTCAAAAATATCTGTTTGGAGGGGTGTACAGCCCTACCCCTTATCCCTTTTCTTTGATCCAAATGAGTATTCGGACACCCCTTTGTCTCACGTGAACCCACAAAACAATTTTTCCTGTCTTGGATTAGTGACAAGCCCCCCACCAATTCTAACTGGCACAAAGTGGTCCTGGAGTTTTTTTTCCATCGATGTTTTTTTCTTTTGCTTTTCGAAAGACGACAGGACATGGAGGTGTAGGCCCAATACCAACTGGTGCCTATTGAACTGTTTAAAATCTATGTATTGTAAATAGTTGTTGTGCAGTGGACTCTGGCACAGAGAAAATAAAAAGTTCTATATATTTACAGTGCTGCTAACAGCTGGAAAAGAGACAAAGACAATATGGTGTTTGGTTTTGTTCCTACTGTAACTCTACAGTAGTAACTCTACTTCACCTAAGAAAACATCTAAAAGAGTCAACAGTTCTGTGACGGTTTTTAATGAAGTGTGACAGTTTCAGAGCTTCACCTGGCTCTGTTCATGTCTTGCTTGCTTTTTCCTGCCAGTATGGCAGATAAAACTTACGTCTAATGATCTATACTTTGGAATATAACACAACTGTGACACAAACAGGCCCACGCAACTACTCTCGTAACTTCTAAAAGGAAGTTGCAATGAAAACTTCCAAGGCTCTCCTTCAAATGAAGATCAGTGTTGACAGTAATTTCACCCACATCATAATCCAATTTCCAAACTTAGACCAAATACATATAAGTGAGTTTTGGAGCAGCCTTTCCTCTCTCTGACAATGAATTCTCTTTCCATCCATCTCCATCCACTAATACCAGTTCAGATGCTCATTTTGCCCTCAGACACTCAAACGTTTAATAATGTGAAGCCCTGGATTAACTGTCTGTCACTGCAAGCAGCAATTTTTTAATCTTGAGCACTCGGAGAAGAGGAGGCTTACCACAGAGAGGTAGAATGTGTGCAGCTCGCTTCTTTAATCAGCTGTGTTGACCTCGGTTCAGTCCAGTCACACTGACAAAACCCATTAGCTAACACATGAGCACAGGCACGCACACACACCCACAGCTAGAGACGTACAAACAGGATGCACTGTACCGCAACACACACAAGACGCGGTGATTAAAGACATAACACTGGAGTCAGCAGAATCGCTCGGCGGACACGAGCGGTGAGTCAGTAAGCTGAATACCACAAACACACACAGGCTGATACTAGAGCCCCGTGTTGAGTCATAGAATGGAGGAGGCCTTAAGGTAAAATGCAAGAAAATGCATCTGAATAAATGAGATGCTACACCAAATGGCACTGAGGGAACATTAGTCATCATAAAAACAATGTTCTACGTAAGATAGATATGATCCTATCACTGGTGTTTATATGTTCAACCATTGGACGAGATTTTTAGTGTAACTAGTGCCCTTGATTAGATCCTCGTGGGTTTTTGTCTGTGGCATTTTGCTGGTATTTGGAGAGGTCATGCGTAATCAACACACTCCAGTGACAAAATGTGCACATGTTTAAGTACGTGTTTGTGCTTGTCTGTGAAGAAACTGAAATGCTGTTGGAGGTACATTTTATGCTGTTTTGTCAATTAAAAAAAATATAGGAATAGGTATTGTTTTCTGTTTGAAAATTAAACATGTCAACAGAGCATGCTTGTTGAGTTGTTTCCATAGATTGTAAAAACACGGATGTAATCCGCTCATTGGTCCCGTATTTACCGATATTGTCTTTATGTCAGGGCAATAAAATGGCCGTTACATCCGGGCTTTTTGGCTTTTACTCCATAGTAAAACAATAGTTTTCAGATAGCATAAATGGACGTAATAATCAAAAATTCACCCGCCCAGAGTTGTCATGTAGTAAAAACTTAGCTCTAGAGACCGGAGACATCTTTTGTACCAGGCTGTAAACATGATTTTTACTCTTGTAAAGTTGCCATTGGGTTTCTCCTTATATTTCCGCTTTTGGAGCCTGCCCTCTGGTAGACGGCGGTATATTGCTGTATTTCGCTGTATTTCGCTGTATTTCGCTGTATTTCGCTGTATTTCGCTGTATGGTGCTTACGCGAGGACCATTTAGGAGATTCCCTGTGAGATTCTTGGTTGTTTCACACCCACTGAAAGATGTCCTAATAGGCTCTGTGCCAATGGAACTAGAGCTCAGCATGGCAGTAGATCATGACTCTGTTTAATGTTACAGTAAGACAAGTCCATCAATATCCTTACAGGACAATAATGTGTCTAAACACAGTTACAAAATATTTGTATGTGCATGTTATTGCTATATTTAGTAGTTACTGATATTTAGTAAAAGATAGGCATTATTTATTTATGTTGGAATGTGCCTGCAGTGTTATAATTTGTAATTTGTCCCTTTAGGTGTGTACTACCTACAAAGATGTCTTTCTAATGCATGTTTTGGTAAGTCATTAAGGGCTGTTGCATGGATGTATTTGGGCTTGCACTGTTGTGCTTGTGTGTATGTGTTCTGCAGATGGCTAGAGGAAGAGGCAGCCAGTGGCAGTGTCAGAAAGCATCTTGTCAAGAATGCAGTGGAAGGAGGGAACCAAACAGAGGCAATGATACAAGGTGGGCCACTGAGAATCGGGTGCTCCTTGTGTCGTATTTCATTAAAATGAAGCTACAGGAGCAAGTATGCCAGAAAACACTATAAGTAAGCATTGTTTTTTGGCTTCCTACCTGCAGTAAAAGTATTACATCTGCAACGTTAATTCAATGTCAATATCCTAACAAACACACATTTCCTGTAATTTTCCTGTAATAACTCCTACAACAAACAATTCACTTTTGTAACTGACTCAAGGCTTAGCTTCAAATAGATTACAATTTCCCACCTTACACTGCTTTTAAACCAGTCACACTGTAAATGTTTGTTGCCAAAAACAATCAATTAACTAGTTGTGGCTTATTCCTTTTATACCAGTTAGATGTTTATGCAGAAGTTAACATGAATTACCCCAAACTCTCTTTGCATTGACTCCAAAAGTCCTTATACCCAAACCATAAACTATTCCTGATTCTACTGTTCTTTAATAATAATAATAATGGTTTGGATTTATATAGCGCCTTTCTCCCAAGGGAGCCAAAGTGCTTTACAGGTCGTCCATTATTCATTCACACACAGTCACACTGGTGATGGTAAGCTACAACTGTAGCCACAGATGCCCTGGGGCAGACTGACAGAGACGTGGCAGCCATTTTGCGCCTACGGCCTCTCCGACCAACACATACATTCACTGCACATTCTTACACATTCATACAAGGCAAGGTGGGTTAAGTGTCTTGCCCAAGGACACAACGACAGTATTATGTGGGGAGAGCGGGAATCGAACCCACCACCTTCCGGTTGAAGGACGACCGCTCTACCACTGAGCCACTGCCCCCTTTAGTATCCCTGTTTGCACAAACGCCACTCAGGTTGAGACTCCCGGGTGGATAATTGCAGTGTAATGTGTCTCTGTTGGAGCATATTCAATATGTCAAGTGTGACATGTAATAAACTGACTATTTCAAAAAGGAGAAGAAAAAAAAAGATTTGCACTGTGACAGGGACACAAGAGCACGTGAGCACTGTGTACTGCAACAGTTTTCTACAATGCAGCTTTAAAATTTGATGTTTATGATGTTATGGTTTGTTTGTATGAAGGCGTATTAGGGCCACTTAATGAAAGAAAAAAAAAGAAAAGAAAAGCAAATTTTTGAGTTTAAACACGCAAATCTGCCAGAATAAACGCGCAAATTTACCTCTTTTTAAACATGCAAATTTGCTATAAAAAAAATCGTACAAATTTAGGAGAAAAGAAGAGGCAAATTTGCTACCTAATAAAAACACGCGAGACCTTAAAAAGGAGGAGAACATAGCTAAAAGACTGCGGTCAAGCCATCCCCGATTCGCAAAACACCAGTCAAGCCAGCCCCGTCTTTATTTCAGAGTGCCTTCCGTATTAGGTGTTTATGGTAATGCAAGAAAACAGCGCCTAGACGTCCTCCCGAACTGATCGTTTTTTACATTTTCAACTCTCGGTAGCTGCGTCTCTTTTGACAGTTAATATTCTTTTTTTTAAATCATAAATATATATAATTCACAAACTCAATAATCAATTCAGTTTTGAAACGTTAACTTTGATGTTGCAATGATACAACAATGTTTTTGTTAAATTTCAAATTAATGTCAAAATAATATTAAAGCATGTAATTTAGGAACAGTCTAATGCACAATTAGAAAATAAAAGCCCCCGAGTAATTCTGAATTTTTTACAAAATGTAAAAAATGTAAAAAACGAACATTGATCAGTTCGGGAGGACGTCTAGGCGCTGTTTTCTTGCATTACCGTAAAACACCTAATACGGAAGGCACTCCGAAATAAAGACGGGGCTGGCTTGACTGGTGTTTTGCGAATCGGGGATGGCTTGACCGCAGTTTTTAGCTATGTTTTCCTCCTTTTTAAGGTCTCGCGTGTTTTTATTAGGTAGCAAATTTGCCTCTTCTTTTCTCCTAAATTTGTGCGATTTTTTTATAGCAAATTTACATGTTTAAAAAAGAGGTAAATTTGCGCGTTTATTCTGGCAGATTTGCGTGTTTAAACTCGAAAATTAGCTTTTCTTTTTTTTTTTTTCTTTTATTAAGTGGCCCTAATACGTCTTCGTATGTTTGTACTCTAAAACATAGAATTGCAAAATTAAAATATAAAATCCTCCTTTTCCCTAACACTTTTTTATTATTTGATGATAGTTATTTTTGTCTTGACGAGTAGATAGTGTTTATTGTTTGCTCTCCAGTGGATTCAATAACATCAGCCTCAGCGTCTTGCCCATGGCTATGAATTCAGTTTTGGGGGAAGTGCCACAAAGCACAGCAGCACTTTTGTGGATTTCTGTTTTATTTTTGTGTTTATGTGTGTGTGTGTGTGTGTGTGTGTGTGTGTGTGTGTGTGTGTGTGTGTGTGTGTGTGTATATATTCTGCTTCGTGACTGCTTGACCAATGTACTCGACTTTTGGACTTTTAAGAGAAACTTTAGTTTAAGCATCCTTCGGCCATCAGGAGAGTGGAGGTGAGGACGGGGAGTAGAAGGTGGTGGAGCAGCACAGATGAAAAGATGAGACAGACTAAGTAGGGAGGAAGAAGAAGGCAGGGGAGAGAAGCAGCAGAAACAAGGCTCGGAGGTAGGCAGTGGGAGAGCGGGGAGGCAGAACTCAGATGATAAAGGATGTAGAATGTGAGGTTTGGGGATGGGGGGGGGGGTCTGAGGATAACACGGGTTGAAAGACAACGAGGGAATGCGGTGTGGGCAAAAAAAAAAAAGAAAAGATAGTTCAACTTTCAGAATACACTCTTGAGTAGTAAGCACATCTCTGTTAGCTGCTGTCTCCATTTTTGTTTACCAGTCACTGTACAAATGTGTTTTTGAATTTGTGGCAGACATTTCTCAATTGTGGTTGTGCATTTGTACTTTCAAGCATTTTATAAGATATGTTTTTAGGCTGATGCAGCGTAATTAGAATCTGAAAATGGTATAGGTTGAACAGAAGGTTTAATTGCATAGTATCTGTTCATGAGCAGGCTTGGAGAGTAACAGGATTATGCAATCAGATTACAGTTACTTTAGTCAAAACCAGGATTACTGTTTGAGCTAGTTTCTGCATGATTAATACCAACATGGCATCTTGTATCTGGGTAAAACAGATGGAGCTTATGACTCATTTGTAATATTTTTTATAAATAAATTTCAGTCTGATAAATGTTGAACCAACACTGTGTGACTTTTACCCTAAAAAACATAGCCTCAAAATAGCTCAAATACAACATCCCCAAGTCATTGTTCCCATCAAAAAACAAGAAGACTGTTGCTGTAAGTGATGTAGTGGGGCTTTGTGTTTATTATATGTGTATAATACATGCATATCTAAATATACAACAAAAAAAAACAATCTAAAACAATCTCAGAGTGATTCAGAGGATACACAAGAGAGTATGTAGTCACAGTATATGTGACTAAAAAATAATCAGTCAGATATCTATAATCTATAACTTTGATGAAATGTACACTGCACTTCAGTAATTAGTTTGGCTGACAGAAAAACAATCCATTCTTATGAGAGTAAAGATGTAATGGCATGAGAATAAAGTTGTACCTTTACATACAAATGACTGCCTGAACTCTGACAGTGTTGGTGGCTGAACTGTCTGTAGCCTATACACTATTGATATGCTCAGAGTGATGGCTCAGCTACTGTCGGGAGGGTCACAAGTATAACTTCAGGAGTGGCTCCCCTGGTTGTCCATATTAATGCAAACAGCCACAGGGACTGGAACATCACATTGAAACTTTTTGTTGTTGGAATCATTTACATTTTCTAAAAAGTAAGTGCATTAGAACACATGAAATAATCCCAACACTGTGTGTGACTGCAGCATGATAAATTGCTGTTTAGCATGCCATGCCTTGGCATGTCATAGTTATGTACAGCAATAAATTCAAATGTGTAACATCATGAATAGATGCTTGTCTTAAGAAATCTTGGAGTTGTATAGAATAATAGGTTTAGTATAAAGTTTTCATGTTGCAGTAAAAAAAAATAAAGATGCATTTCCAATAATTGAAGTCAGGTTGGTGGGGAGTTCCTGCCTCAATTGGAGGAGTTCAAGTATCTGGGGGTCTTGTTCACGAGTGAGGGAAGGAGGGAGTGTGAGATTGACAGACGGCTCGGTGCAGCTTCTGCAGTAATGTGGTCACTGTACCGGTCTGTCGTGGTGAAGAAGGAGCTGAGCTGTAAGGCAAAGCTCTCGATTTACCAGTCGATCTACGTTCCTACTCTCACCTATGGTCATGAGCTTTGGGTCATGACCGAAAGAACAAGATCCCGAATACAAGCGGCCAAAATGAGCTTTCTCCGCAGAGTGGCGGGGCGCTCCCTTAGAGATAGGGTGAGGAGCTCGGTCACTCGGGAGGAGCTCAAAGTAGAGCCGCTGCTCCTCCTCATCAAGAGGAGCCAGCTGAGGTGGCTCGGGCATCTGTTTCAGACTGTAGAGACTGAAGAGACTGAGAGCTGTATTTGTCACAGACTCTCTTTGTCTCTATTTATCTTAAAACAACGGGAACTACAACCTACCGTCAGTCTGCAAAAAACAAGACGTAAAATGCACTCAGGATATGTACTGTCTCTATTAGCCCCGAGATTAATAATATTTTACTACTGATATTATTGTAATACACATAGTAGCTCTGGTTATTCCCAGGCATCACACTGCAGCCTGTGCTGTCATTACTCCATGCATTTGTGATAAATTACAAAGACACAGTTAGTCCTCTTTATTTTTAACAGAGTTTGAAGTTTTAGCTTGTTTAAAAAATATATTTCTATGTCCTAAAAAATAGATTCTGCAAACAGTTGCACTTTTAGAAACAAAATGCCTTTTTGTTTTCAATCTCTTTTGAAGATTTTTCTGGCGTTTGCGGTTTTCCTCAGATTGCTTCTTGCTTCCACATTTGCATGTATATAGATTTATGTGTGAGGAGTGAGAGTCATTACCTCTGCAGATCCAGATGACAGGTACTACGCTCATGCCTCAAACTATGATAAATACTTTGAGCAGAGTAATAGGGATTTAACGCAACTTTAATCTTTTTAAATCGAATGACTTTGTTGTTGACTGTGAAGCCTTTCTGTCGTCTTCAACTCACTGTATTCCTCACTCTGTCTTTGCCATCTCTGTTTTCTCTTTGTGTCAGTCCGGCTGCCATTGTGATGAGTTTTGTGTGTAGGCACAAAATAGGTTAATTTGAAAAAGTCACATTTAAACCTTCTGGGAATAATACAATGGATGTCCTTCGACCATAGGACAAATGCATGCTCAAGTTAAAGTCATAGAAACTATCAGATACACATCAGCAACCTCAGTGACACACATATAAGCTCCCAGGAGATCCAGGCAGTAACAGTCAGCTTACACTGTCACACCACTGACAGCCAGACCGGGAAGGTGATAAACTGGCCAACATTACCTCTTGTCAATGTCTGTCTCCTCTTGTCTCTTGATGATTTCCCTCTTTACTCATCACACCTGGAATTAGCACAAGTCGAGTGTGTGCACAGTGAAGTCCCAGGGCAGCACAGCGCGTTTGAAGTGACCTCCCCCTGCTGATTACACTTCCAAAAACATGGCAGACAAGAGCCGCTGGGATTAGCATAGTGCTGACACCTGAAGGTAGCTTACAGCCTGCAGCAACAGAAAATAAATAAATAAAAAGCACTGTTTATGTTGTGTTTAAAAATGTACAGTTTATCTAAATGAAATCACTTCCTCTTAGTGATGTTTACAGCATCGCCCTTCCCAGTCATTATGTCATGCTGCAGAGTAAAAGTAAAATAATATAATCAATTTAATGACAAGAATGCAGCATGAGCTGACCAAAAAAAAAAAACACAAAGTTTAGTTTTAGTGCTGACCACCTCTGTCGTTTGGCTGGAGTTTCACTCTCGCTGCTGAATATGGATCATACTGCAGTGTGTCCCTGAGATTGCCTGATCTATGCACTGTGCCACCTATTTCTGCAATTGTTCAGTTATACACTCTTTAGATGCTGGACTAAGAGAAATATGTCTATCTCTACCATGTTTTATTTGCCAGAAAGTAGTATCATTCCCTAAATTTACGGGCACACAAATATTGGATGGTGTAACAGAATTCAAAATCACAAAATAAGTAATTTCACTAATAAGTGAGTAAAACACATGCACAATAAGGTGTGTTATAGGGTCTTGCAAATGCATTGGAATTTGTAACAATAGGCAAAGACCTATGTTTTCATGCAGTACTGGCCAATGAGTTGTCGAATGACTTTTCTCTGTTACTGGCAAAGAAGTAATGTTTGCACATTGTTGTCTTTTGACTGTGTTTATCATCTGTAACTTTGACACTTCTTAACCCTTTAACTGTTACTTGTTTCTGCAAATATCTAATTAAACTCAAAGAAAATCTATATCTTAAAACACAAGGACATGAACTCATATCCTTCACAAAAAGTTAAACTCAAAATAAAGGATTTTACTTTACAGGATATATAAAGTTTATATCTCAAACCAAGACATTTTCTCTTATTTAAATGTTCCATATTAAAGGTGCATTAGGTTGTTGCTGATGTATTTATGGGTTATATTTTTTTTTATGTGAACATTTAAAACTTCCGTATTGTACCTTTAAGTTTAAAACAAGTGAACCAAAAATTTTCCTTTTGAATTTTTGCTTGTACGTAAACCAGTTATTGTCCAGATATAGATAAACACATCAGTTGCTTCTCTCTAACTTTGCGTGGTACTTGTCATCAGCTTTCTTTTATTTTTTCCTTCTTTTGTTTGCATCTTGACTCTAAAATAGACCATAACCATTTGACCCACAAATCTTTCATCCTGACAAAAACAGACCTAAGTCTTCACGACCCACCAACATGTCCTGTCCATTCCAATCTCACGCCTTGCTGTCATGTAACCCTCTTTACTCTAAAATATGGATTGGCCAGCTTGCAAACCCACTCATGTGCACTGTACAAGCTGTTGGCCAGTGCTCGTGGAGCGGGAGCAGGGCAAGGCAAGCGGAGAAACGAGAAAAGATACACGGACGAACCGGGAGAGACAAATTAGATGAAAAATGGGCCACAGAGGGGGTGGAGTCTATCATGTATCATGTGTTGTCAGTACTTTATCCAGTGGCTAAACCGTGGGGATAGGCAGGAACAGTTGGTCACTCATAGCAAATAGTGCCCACGAGCAAATGGACTAATGACAGTGTACGTCACACAGAGCAGCTAAATGAAAGGCTGACGGGAGAGAATCACACACTGCTGACATCCACACACAAGTCAGATACACTGTTGCATCATTTAGTTGGCAGGAAACTCACATTTATTATCGTGAACTCGTGTTTTATAACAAAGTCTTATGAGTTGCATCTTATATTATAGCTTAGTATTGTGTGTATGTGGTTGTTTTGGACAATTTATTCATTTATGATTGTTTTATCCTGTGTCTATGCTACTCTCTGTGCCTTTTAATTACCCCTTGGGGATTAGATAAAGTGATGGATGTGAATTTAATAAGTTGGACTTAAATCTATCAATATATGACAAAATATTGGGGTGCACATGGCAGAGTGGTTAGCACTCCTGCCTTACAAGAAGAAGGTCGTGAGTTCAAAACCCGGCCAACTCAAACATTCTTGGCCGACTCCGGTCTTTCTGTGAGGAGTCTGCATGTCCTCCACGTGTTACCGTGGGTTCTCTCCGGGTACTCCGGCTTCCTCCCACCGTCCAAACACATGCATGTACAGGTTAATTGGCAACTCTAAAGTGTCCCTAGTGAATGAATGTGAGCAAGAGGACCCCCTCGAAAACGAGATGATTCATCTCAAGGAATTTATCCTCACGAAAAAATGTGAATAAATAATAGTTTAGAAAATGTTCCAACTAACATGAAGAGCATAATTGTTGGAAACATGTGGGCCTGTCTATTCATTCAGGTAATATCCCCTGCGAGAGACTGTAGCCGTCCTTCAGCAACAAGGCTGTAGCCTGTTTAGTCTAGACACTAATGACATGGCGTGATCTTTAACACGTTACCAGCATATATAGTCTTATGTATTCCAGAAGCATGGCAGCCTGGTTATTCAATGCTACACTGTGTTGAGTGTCCTGTCTCCGGGTCCTGTATTGATGGTCAACACATTTCTTCTGCTTCAGAAATCCAAAATATCTCAAGCCTGTCTTTTTCTCTTGTGAGACTCCTCACAGCTTTAGGGACAGCTTAAATATTCAATACAATAACTGCCTTAATAATACATGGTTAATATAAACTATAATTAGGTTCATAGATATTGTCCAATAATTACTCTTAAATAGGCTTAGTTTATCAACCCCACACACATTATAAGCCAAAGATACACTTGTTGTTTTATCACATAAGTGCATGACATCATCTTGTGTATACCCACATAAGTTTGATGGTTGTAGACTTGTGACCACATATCACAACACAAGGACAGATTCAATACGCAATGGTTCATCATGCAATTATTAGTTTGGCTTTAACCAATATTTCCTGTTGATGTTGGTAAGTGACAGCTAAACCAGAAGCAGTACTTTGGGGTGTTTTACGTTGCAGATCTGTGCTACACTGTGATTTCTCGAGGAGGGGATGTAGTGAACAAGTACATTTCGCACTGCAAACATTTATGCATGGTTTAACTGCGAGATTATAACCTAATTGATATACAGTATATGAAAAAAAAAAACATACTGAAATGTAATAGTCAAATGTCCGATTGGAGTGGTGCAGTTGCAGACACTGTCCTTTAGTGGGTGCAAAAGTTGAAAAGTTACATAGTGTGGCTTTAACCATCTACTACTCCAGCCCTGCGTTCATTTATTATCATTAGGTAGTGTTATTTTATATTATGTTGTTTCAAGTTTATTATAAAGAACGGCTGAATAATTGAATGGAAGATAATTTCTTATTTCTGAATAATACTGGCAGGATTTGAACAATCTCCCGCTGATTTCCGTGTGTTCTCCTTTGACTGTTTCATTTGGAGTCATTATCACACACCTGTCAGCTGGACATGAATCACAAACTCAGTCCAATCGTCTCATTTCACTCAATATTTCATGTTCTTAATAGGCATCACTGATTTATATTTGAATATGGGACTTGCTCTTGTGTACTTACAACCCATTCTTATTCCAAGTTTATCATAATTTTGTCCATCTCCATTGACACTGTCTTTAAGCATCATACGCATTAGCACTTGACAATTATACCAGCCCACTAGATGACATTTCCTATTCATTCAGGGGAATCAATTTTAAAAGATGGAATTATACAAGGTGAATAGACTTATAGTAAGTAATTACCTAATAATGGTACCAGAACTGTCAGTATTCTTATTTCCCAAACAATAAGCATGTCCAAAATAAGGTCAAAACAGTTTTTTTTTTAATTAGGACCCAAAAATAATTACTGTTTTGTGAGCTAGCATTTGCTTCTAGATGAGGGAGCCAACCGTAAAGAAAACTATGATCCTCACTAAATGGGAAGAGAAAGAAAAAAATCCCAACATCTGCAGCAATCTTTTCTCAAATGAAGCATGTCTTGTGATAAATTGTCATGTTCCAAAAGAAAATAATGCTGAATGTACTTATTTTGAAAAATCTGGAATAGTGTTTATTAGTTGCAGCTGTTTATGGTTTTAGTGCTGGTGTTTTACAGCTTGGTAAATTAAAAACCCTGCTATTGTGGTCTAAATTGCATTTAAATACAAAATTTGTGTACCTCTCTGAATTTAAAGTTTAATCTTGGATACAGTCTTTGTGGCGCTTTTGTTGCTACTCACTACAGCTATACTCCCAAATTCTCACACCCATACTGAAGAAGAACTTACCTTTTTTACAGATTTATTGTAACTAATGGAGTGTACGCACCTTTAAATGTATCAACATTTATAACAGGGACAATGCAATCAAACACAGTTACAAAATAAATATTGCAGCTTATGTGATGCATATAAAGTTTATAGCAAATGCTAATTTTCAAGTCTGGGAACATTAGAAGCTACAAAGGGCCGTTAAACATAACATAAGTGTATAACATCTTGGGAATGAGTCTGGGTTTATTGGACATGTGGGTGTCATATTCCCATTCTTTCACCTGCAGTATGTACACATGAATACCTGCTCAGTGTGCTGTGTGTCTCGTGACCTACTTGGAAACTCCAGCTCATTCTGCATCAGAAACAACCTACACACTCCCATCTACTGTACACTCGAACACATGCACGCGCCGATCCAAATATAAACACACAAACAGCAAAGCCTCATGCCCATCAACGCGTTGTTCTTTCCACGCTGCTGACCACGGGGATTTATGAAACAATGTTGGACACCTGCACACACATGCAGCACCAGTGCCGTCATGTGACACATATGTATTAGAGTATATACATTATCACATGCATGTTTCCACGCACAGCAGTTTGTCATGCAGTAAAACACAATGACTGTGGTGTCGGCCCCCGTTTGGCTCCACGTCTCCTCATCAGTCTTGTCCTCTGACTGCGTCTCCCTTCATCCCTGACCCTGTTGTCTTCTGGAGCATCACTTTGTCGAGGGGAGAGTGAGCACTGGGGTGGGGGAAGAGGGTAAAATCTCTCATATTCCTCTCTTATAACGAACAAATATAAGTAAGACTGGCTTTTCTTAACCCATTTGGAATTAGATTCTGCGTAGCTATGAGTACACAGTGTGTGATGAGAGTATGAATGCAGCACACTCAGCTTGATGGTGTTGAATTAAGATACTGTTTACAAGGTAAATCAATAATTATGCATTGAAAGAAGTAACATTTATTGCAAGGAATTATACAGATGTAAACAAAATGTTCTTCTAGAATCACTGACTCTTCCTCCTCCATTGGATTGTCATTGCTATCTTTCAAATGCCAGGTCATTAACACAGACTTGAAGATGGCAGGGGAAGGAGCAAAGACATGACGTAGGCAGCAGCAGTCATTTCCAAGACATACTGTTTTTGTACATCTAAAGTGCCTTCTCACTTCTTTAAAGGCTCTGGTAGAAATACAAAACAGTCTGGTCCACATGGAATAGATGACCGTCCACTCTGGGATGCATCTTTGTATGTTCTCTGTATGGTCTCAGTTACTCCAACTTCCTCCCATCATCCAAAAATGCAAGTTTAGGTGTGTCTATAAGGGAAGGAACATGAGAGTGAAACCGTGGTTTCACTTTGCAATACTGTTTCAGTTTGGTTTGTGAGGGAGTAAATCTTAATGTAAAGTGAGATTTGTAGCAGTTTTTTGTGTGTTGCTGTCTGGGCCACGTTTGGGTACCTTTCTTTTTTGAAGATATTTTTTGAGCTTTGTTTGCCTTTATTGGACTAACAATGAACGGAAAGCTGGTGGTCCGAAATGGCAGACACTGAGACAAAATGGTGGTTCAAAATGTTTATCAAATGAACCCAAGCTGGATCAGGAAGTGGAGATGCAGAAGAGGGAGCCAGGCAGGTGTCTGGAGCTGGGATGCTGCTCTGCACAGGGACATAGATAAGTATTATGGTGAGTTTCCAAAAAAACAAGAATATCAAGTCTTCACTAGGTTTGTACCACAATAGGGTAACGGAGAATCTGGTGAAGAATGGAGGACTGAAGAGGTTTTTTTATACCAGGCAGGTGAGTGGTGATGAGACTGAGTGAATGCAGGCTTCAGGGACTCCACCCAGCCCCACACAGACAAACACATAGGCAGAAACAGAAGGGAGGTGGAGACAAACAGGGATTCTGACATTGACAGTAGGTTGACAGGAAACGGGGTGAGAGACAAGGGAACGACATTGGGCAAACGACCCGAGCGAGACTCGAGCTGGCTCTCCTGTGTATCTGCATGTGCTCTACCGACTGAGCTTTTTTGGGAATCACTATTTGATGTCAAACGTTTTTCTCGTGTTTTAATCAGGCGTGCACTGACCGACCCGTAGCATACTGCTCCAGTGGAAATGTACCTTTTGAGGATGCTCTGTGATTAACCGGCGATGCACTAAACACCCAGTGGCTGGTTGATTGAAAATAAATTGATGAACCACTAAATGTGAACATGACTAGGCTACTCTTATCTAGTTTTGTTTTTCCAGGTTGAAATTCTTCTCATGTCTAGACATTACATGACTGAATTAATAACTAAAATGCCTGCAGACACCATCTTTTTAATTTTCAGAAACAAAGGCCCTGGTGGCTCTGACAGCCCTCCACAGCATTTGAAAATATCTTTCACATTAGTTGTAATTTGAGTGTCTAAAAAAGGGGCTTTTGATTTTGAAACAAATTATGTGGACTTATTTGTCTGCTTGAGTGACAAGTCAAATCAAAATACAGCTTTTCCTGTAGTTGGTTGATGTAACATTAAGGTACCACTGATAATTGTAATTTGGTATGACATGCATCAAATTTGCTCAGTGCACCTTCCAGCGTTTTCTTCCCTTTATTATTAGGTGTGACACTATAAATGTCAAGACTGGTAAAAGATGTCTCTTTAAAACAGACCAACTCATTTTAACATAGACAAATGTGTTCTGAACCACATTTGAGTCCAGTGTGAACATAGGACAGGTTTAATGTACTGGAAATATTTACTGACATTGCTGTTTAGAGTATCATTTTATAAATAAATACTTTATATCAGGTTGACTGAGGAGTATCACAACCAGAAAACCAGAAAAACAACACAAATGTAATCCCACAGTTAATACACCAATAATCATAGATACATGTGTAACATTTAGCAAACAATTACTCAGAGTTTATCTTAAAGAAGCAGACAGACATGACACATTCACTGTGCCATAATAAAGATCCTTTTATGAGAGGCCCCACCAATGTAATAATCATAAGCAGGCTTGAACTGCAAAGGCAATTTTGAGTCTTCATTCTCATTTAGCGCCTTATCGAGTAGCACCCACACATGCAGTTTAATACACACGCATTAAGATCCTATTCACAATGATTGGCCATTATACTGTAACAGCAGATTACACAATAACGGTAAAGGCATTAAACTGTCAGCATCATTCATTGACTCACAGGAGGAGAGCTGTACTGAGCTAGTGACAATCATGTTCTAATGCTTAGGTGGAAAATAGCTGCTTTTACTCTGAGGCGATGGATAGAGTATTACATAGTATTGCTGAGGACACAGTGGCTCAGACCTTGTGCTGAATGAGACCCCTTTTAGGTTAATAGGTTAGGTTAAGTTAAGTTAGGTTAGACTTTGTGTGGTTCTGGTTTATTTCCAAACACTGGGAACCTTGGTGCTCTATCTTGAACCAGTCTGAGTTCACACCACTTTGATGAGAGGAAGAAGATTATGAATGTAGTATGTTTGGTTTGCTTGTTGAACTGTATTATTGTGTCATTTTTTCTGACTATGCTGCTGTCTTGGCCAGGACACACTTGCAAAAAAATATTTTAATCTCAAGGAGTTTTTGTTCTGGTTCAATAAAGGTTAACTACAAAAAATAAAATAAGGATGCTGGTCATCACACAGCAGTGAACAAGAGTCAGCAACAAGAAGTGCTTTTGACAGTTTTCTTGGATGGCAATGAAATGTAACTAATGCTATATTTAACAAGAAAACCGACTGGCTGGCTACATGTGAAAGTAACTAGACGAGTCAGACTCGTCGAGAAACTCAAAAACAACATGACCTCGGGGTTCACAAAGAGGAACCAACTGTTGTTTGCTTTAAGCCAGGAAGCAACATTTCTGGTTCCAACCCAAGTTTTTAATTAGGTTCAGAAACCAGAAACGGCACTGTTTTTTTTATGAAATTTACCTAGGCTAAAGGCGTTAATTAAGGAGTTAGGCTCCTACATTTAGGCTCCTTCATCACGGCTCTGACTAAGGTGGCTGACACACAGTTGGCTCCCCATCAATTGTTTGTCCTTTATTTGGGCTGGTTGGTGTTGTGAAAAAATAGTTTGTGCTGTTATGGTTTTTAGGATATTAATGATTATTAAATTGATACGCTACTAAAATCAACCACTTGTTACTTAACAAACGTGTATAACACAACAACCGGGCAGGTCACGCTCACAGGAGAGCAGGATCATGTGATAATTTATCAATTTTAGCACAGGTTATAGCTTTAATTATACAGTATTAAGTAATGAACTGTAAAATATTGTAACAGCCTGGTCCCGTTAAAAAATGGGAGCATGCCCTGACATGCCCTGAGTTAAAAAGTAGAATATCTGTCGAACCTACCACACGTTGTCAATAAAAGGGTGTCATTCAGGGTGAAAAAGGTACATATGAGTTTAAATTTTCTTTTGAGAAAAGAAATGTGTCTCAATATTTTCTGTTCTATTGTTAATACCATGTGGTCACCTGTTGGTACTTATTGTTAATGTGGTCCGTGTTATCTTTGATGGTTGAATGTAAACCAAATTTTTAGTCCTGTTGCCATTATAAATAAAAATTTGCATATTTTGCAATCATTGAGCAAAGTAGGTCAGCACCAACAGTTTTCTGTGAAGAAATGATTGCCCAGTTTATAGTTTATAATTACCTGAATGACAATGATATATTGCACATAAAATCATGCAGACTTAATATCACAGTGTCCAAAAACAAGAAAAGATGCCCCCTTGGGTTTTGTGACAGTTTGTTTGATATTCTGGGCACGCTTGTCACCCGGACTTCGGAGAGCCCAGTCTGTAAGAACACACAGATACTAAAATCTAATAGATTTATTAAAATAGCACAAATGAGGACCTTGAATGCATTATATCTATTTATCTACTCTACTATCTCTAATTACAGGGTTAGACAGAGTGCAGGGTGTGATTGAGTTGAGGAACAATCTGAAGCCAATTTGGGCAGCAGAAGGCAACGAGGACATTTGGTTTTTAAAGTGTCAGTCAGTGGTTTGTGCTCCACATAGCTGCAGGCGCTAAGTGTACTTTATCCTCTGATTGTTGATACTGCATGTGTGTTTGAAATGAAGACCGATTGTGTGTGTGCGGTGTCTTCCAGGGGTGATGAATTGTGGGTAATTTTCTCTGATTATGTGAGAGTTTATAAATGAATCTACTGCGAACAGCGTGCACACAGGTGGTGATTTGTGAAGTAATAGGGAGGAAATGTCAATCACACGCTCCACTAAATGAAGACCTTCATGGTTCTGCCTCTGTCTTTATAATAGCAGAGGTACGGCTTCGACATAATGGATGGCCTGTGACACGCTGTACACATAGGCTTATATAACACACAGCATGGTCTTACACTGAGGCCTGTGCAACATCAGCATCTGCTTTGGGAATATTTTTACAATTCAAACGTAGTATGTTCTTTTTCTGTAAATTAGTGGCCTAGTCAACATGGTCCCTCTAAGTTTGAGTTTGATTTAAACTGGAATGTGGTAAAGTGGAAAACTGTTCTGTGTTCAGACAAATCAAAATTTAAAGTTCTTTTTGGAAAACTGGGACGCCATGTCATTGGACTAAAGAGGACAAGGACAACCCAAGTTGTCATCAGAGCTCTGTTCAGAAGCCTGCATCTCTGATGGGATGGGGTTGCATGAGTGCATGTGGCATGGGCAGCTTACATCTGGAAAGGCACCATCAAAGCTGAAAGGTATATCCAAGTTTCAGAACAACATATTCTCCCGTCTCTTTCAGGGCAGACCTTGCATTTTCCAACATGACAATGCCAGACCACATCCTGCTTCAATCACAACATCATGGCTGCATAAGAAGGATCCGTTTCTGAAAGGGCCAGATCTTTCAACCATAGAAAACATTTGGCGCATCATAAAGTGGAAGATGCGACAAAGAAGACCTAAGATAGTTGAGCAACTAGAAGCCTGTATTAGACAAGAATGGGACAACATTCCTATACTTGATATGTTGACGCCATAATCATTTTATTTTTTCTTTAAAATTATACATTTTCTCAGTTTAAACATTTGATATGTCATCTGTGTTGTATTCTAAATAAAATATTGAAATTTGATACATCCACAGCATTGCATTTTGTTTTTATTCATAATATGTACAGTGTTCCTTTTTTGGGAATCAGGGTTTGTATATCAAGGGTACTACAGCCCTTGTGCATTTGGTCTTGTGTTTTACCCACTGTCAATTCCAAAGTCTATGTGACAAATTGCCTGAATACCACAAACGCCCCCTGGTAGAGTTAGCATTAGGGCAGAGGGCTGTACGTCAGGTTCCTACAATACATCCATGCTCAAACCTAGAACGTGTGTTTCTAGGTTTGAGCATGGAATCAAAACAGAACGTGGAATCAAACAGAATGTCACAGAATGTGTAGCAGGTAAGAATAACACCAAATTAACTATAGCTTAATCTCATAAATTTGAAACCATTGACAGAAAACAACACCTAAATGTGTTGAACTCGTCTTCGGAAAAAGGAAGTGTCATCCATGATAGTTGTAAAATCACCTGGTGTTAGCTTGTTATGCTAACAGATGCTTTTTCGGGTGAAATACAAAAATATAAAGGTCATATACAAATACAGTACAATGAAATGTGCAAGACAATACAGTGTGTAGATCCTTCACTCTTTTGCCAACGTTATCCATACTTTTCAGATAGTCTTGCTTCTTCAGATGGCTAAGCTACCTTATCTACTCCCATATTATGTTTGTTGCACTATAGTTTATTTTTTATCCTTTAGTTTAAATAATGTTTTTTTTACGTTTTTACAACAATTGAGCTTGCTCTGTGAGCAGACAACACAAACTACCAAAAGCGCAATGTTTACACCACCACTATGTTTCAGTGAGCTTTTATTTTGATAGCGTACCGGAAGTTTTTTTGTTTGAAACTCGGTGCCTACTTCCTGTGTTTTCCCGGTGTAGCTCAAACTTTGACATGGAGCTGCTTAATAAATTATATGAAGCTATCAATAGCGTGGCTTAGCGGGACGCTTTCGGTGTAAATTGGGAGTAAGAATTGTTGAATAAATATAATGAGATGCCAGGTTTCTCTTCAGCCAACCCTAATTTTTACACAAGCTTCTTTGTCAGTGACTGCTATTTTGCTAGTATTGTAATTCTCTTATAGGCTCTTTTTTTGTCAGTGGCTAATGTTTCAGGGTCTTTGACATTGGCACAAGATAATCACAAGTAGAAACATTCTTTTACAGAACAACTATAAAAAAAATGCAAAACCATTAAAATCAGATTTTTATAGGGTTTTTCATGTTGGCGCAGTCTCTGCATAAATTGAATAAACCATTCCATTAAATGAGTTCATTAAATGACTAATGCGTTTCGGAAAAGTATCTTCTACTACCATTAAACAACAGAACTGTGGTGATCAGGAGAATGAGATGATTAAGTGGAATAATGCTTCACATGGTGCATTTAATCACAAACCTCATTTATTGCTCGAAGATTTCTCTATAATTTATATTATTAATTACACAGACATCTGTTATTTTATGTTATTTTTTTTACATTCTTAAGTCCTTTTGTTGAAAAAAAATTGTGTTGCTCCCAGTGTTTGTTTAATGTTGAATATGACAAATTAAAGAAAGTGGAAATGACCAACCACTCCCAGCTGAGGAAGTGGAGATGATTGGATTTTTTATGAATAATAGAAGTAATGAGTTTTGTTTAAAGCCCTAAGTGCAACTTGCTTAAAGACTTGTTTCAGATCTGTTTGGTTACATTACTGTCAGCCCGAATGCACTTGGTCCCACGTTTATCAGCCTTTAATAGTTGGACATCACAGTTACAATAGAAGCATTACTTATGTTTAGGGAAAGAGAGTCTGGACTGCTCTGCCTGTAGCAGTTTCAATAAGTTAAATTTATGACTCTGATATACATTATGTAGCGCTGTATGTCTCCAGCATGAACATGAGTACTTGGTTGTGTGTATCATGCACACACACACACACACATCTGTGGGGGGACACTGCGGGCAATTATAAAGCAGGAGCGTGAAAGGGTCACCGAGAATAATATCACACTCGCTCATTAACATTTTATACTCTAGCAAGCATTAGCTGTTTGGATAGAAGACATCCCAAAACTGTCTGCTTGTATAATGTCAAAGAATTAATGCAGAACTCAAGATGAACTGTGAAGTGGGTTTACAAAGCAACTAACAGCACATAACTTTTGGGATTTGCTGCAAAGTCTCATGAGAGTGTGTCTATCTTGTGTGTCTAAAATCTGAGAAGTTGTATTGATTTGGCGAGGTATACGATGGTGTGTGCCTCAACCCATGCTTCTCAACTCATCGCACCTCTGCCACTACCTCCCACCTCAGGACCATTTGACAATGGCACTGAACGTTTTAGGAAGAGGCAGAGTGAAATATCTGGTAAGCCAGATGTGTCAGCAAAAGAGGGAATGTTCTTCCTTTTTTGTGTAAGGGTTCTAAATTACTTTGAAGCAACATATTTAATTAGACTTCAAGCTTTCAGGCTAAAATAATTACACAAAATACTGCTTTAAAAAACAACAACTGACTCCTAAATATATCACTCAAAATTTGTTGAAATAGTCAAACTTGCCCATTCTCATTTCCAAATTGTTGTGTAATATTTGGTCAATGGGCCATTTTGCTGTTTTGAGAAACCAGTTTTGGCACTGCCTCCAGTGTTGCTAATAGACAGACTGGAGAGCGAGGAGGATAGACAAACACAGTGGTTATGGATAGACTATGAAAGCCTTTGGTTACACATAATAAAGTTTGTATAAGTCATTTTATGGAGAGTGTGAATGATTATTACAAGAGTGTGGGAGTCCGTGGTGGTAAACTCTATGTTCACTGGGTTAATTATACAATGTGTATGTAAGAGATCAAGTGAGACATAGAGAACCGGGGAGAAGGAGCATTAATTAACTCGTGCTGACATCTGCAGGCTTTTTCTCATTAGAATCTGATTAAAGCTGGATAGTAGGAATTACAGGTGGTGTGAGAACGAGACAAGGAACAGAGTGAAAAAACAGTGAGCGTGAAACAGAATGAAAAGCCCTATCTGTGCTGCATTTCCACGTTTAGAGCAGGAACATTTCCCATGAGGCTGAGCGACCGACACTGGGCTGTTGTCCTTCAGCGGGCAGCAAAGGTGCCTGTCAGAGTGGCTTTTATTCAACCTGAGCAGACACACACACATATGATCAAGGTCAGTGAGGTAATCGGGCCAATTGTTCACTTTATGGCGCTGTTGTGTAATCATTCACAAAGGCATGAAAAGTTAATATTACTGCTTCTTGGTTGTGTCTCCATGACAACCAGTCCATTCAGTTTACGTCACAGTCTTTAGAAATTATTTGTGATATAACGGTGAAGTTGACCTTTGACTAGGCATTTTGTGATTTATGGCTTGACCTATGTTTAGACAACATATCTGACTTTCACCTTTGACCTTTCCATTTGAATGCCTTTATATAAATATGTTTTGGTGGAGCTGAGGAGTTCTTTTGATATTGCGTATGCACTAACAGGATGACATATTGACTTTTTTCTGACAACATCTTCATTTTGGTGTGTCTGTACAGGATTATTTATACAACATTTAAAGGTCCATGTGCTTTTAAAGTTCAGTTATCTGTTTTATTTTATAGACAATTGCAATCCTAAGGGTGGTTTATTTTGAAAAATTATGCAGGATGTTTACCATATCGCTGTATGGTAATCCAATTTCCATGGAATTACCCAGTTTGAAATACAATTAGAACAAGCATGATATACTATTAGAATAAATATAGTTACTGTACATCTTTCAGTTTCTCTTTAGAAATCTGTCTGCAACATGTCATTTCATTACAAGGATGTTCTAACCCACACATATATTCAGAAACATATTTACATTCCCATTTTCTCACTGTCAAAGGAAATATTAGCGAAGATCAGTGACTGCCTCTTTCTTTCTATTGGTGGCTTGCTGTGATAATCTAACCATTGTCGTTCACACACTGCATGAGAGAATGATTTTAATGCGTTACAGTATGTGAGGAGTCGACTGGGGTAAACTGCAATTAACAAAGCTGAATAGTAACTGTTGATGATCGAAAACCATTGTCTTTTCCGCACTTTTGGATAACCAGGGTAAGAAATGGAACCGAGGCGTGCACATGGATAAACAACACATCCATGGTGATTTAAACGCAGCCGCACTCAGGCAGGACAGCGTCTGACACTGGTGGCCCTCTTCACAAGCGTGTTTTCCTGAAGTGATTTGTACTTGTTATATAGAGCTGTGCTAGCAGATTGCTCTGATGTAGGCCTCATTTATCAATGTCAGCACACACATATCCACATTTACGCTCACAAACACATTCGGCAAAACAGACACAAGTAAATGATTTTAAATTCTATTAAGGCAGCACTAGCTCGTCCACAGGGAGGTCAGGGTCAGCTGTTCACTAGCATTGACAGAAAAATCATCCTTTATTTATTAACCGAGAGTGAATTTAGAGAACAACCTTTCCTCGTATGTATACTCACCATGTATCTGCTGCACTATGCCACCAACAGAGACTAATGATTTCCATCCACTTTAAAAAGCAAGCGGTAAGACACTTTTTACGGTTTACTCAAGAAGCAGTGTGAGTGCAACCACCTGTTGCAGCTGAAGTTAGTGCCACATCAGTCTACTATTGCTATATTTAATCTATGGAATCTAATATATCTATACATTTTGGATTCAGGACACTTTCATTTATATGTGTGTTTTAAAAAGCTGAGGGTGGACTATTGTGGAGCCAGATGTGGTTGCATTAGCAGGTCAAAGTTCCTATTGGGATGCTAATGACTGGTCCCACCTCACTTTATAAAGCTCTATACCAAGTGTGGTGATTTTTTTAGTAAGCCAGATGCTGCAACGTTATAGTTAATAGTTTCTTTACCGGGAGGTAGTAGCTCAGTGGGTAGAGTGGCCGTCCTTTGACCGGCGGGTGAGCGCTTTGATCCCCGCTCGAAACATCCCAAAACATCATAACATCCCACTCTCCCCCACATACTGTCCTTGTGTCCTTGGGCAAGACACTTAACCTACATTGCTAACCAGTGATGTTCTGTAACACTGGTAATAGTTTAATGTATGTAAAGCGCTTTGAGTGCCTACTTGAGTAGGTGGAAAAGTGCTATATACAAATAAAGATTAATATTATTATTATTATTTCTGTATCATATTTAGTTGAATGTTGGATTGGTCTGTGGTGCAAATAAAGAAAAGAAGCTCAATACATAGGACCACATTGCCTCTACACCAAGTTGAGGCTGTGCATTTAATGTTGCATCACGATAAAATTAAAGTAGATCTCGATGATTGCGCTTTGGACATTTTTATATATACATAGACACTGATTAGTACAAGTCGGTTTTAGATTCTGTGCTCACATTACACACGTTTGTTTCTCGGAGCGGGCCGCAGAGAGAAAACTGTAGAATAAAGTAGTTGCTGTAAGATGCCGCAACAAACAAATTCCGCCAAAGCAATGCAAAACATTATGTTTACGTTAACATAAAACTTCCTGTAACCTTTTCTAAATAAAAGCCATTTTATTTTAGAGTTTGAGAGCTTAGAGAGTGGCATAAACAGAATACAGCTATTTTTTTGTTTGGAGATATTCATTTGCTTTTTGTAAAGTGGTTCTTGAGTATTTCACACATTTTCCTAAAATACAATTGTTTTACAATTGTTTGTCTTTTTATAAAGACATTTGTGTAGTTTGTCCATATTTTATTGTTAAATACCTGTTTTAAAAAAATACATATATAAATATCAAAATATTGATATCAACCATTATGTAAAAAGATATTGTGATAACTTTTTTTTGCCAAATCGCCCAGCTCTACATTAAGAACTAGGGCTGGGAAAAGTAATTGTTTTATAAATGCATTTTAACTTTTAGCCAACAGAGGCAGCGGATCCCTTTCTGTGCAACCAATGGATAGTGGTTAAGATGTTTATGACCGTGAGTTTGGAAGAAAAAACAAGTCTTCTGAAACGGACAATTGAATGTATTTTGTACAAATTGGACTCTGTAGGGTCCAGTGCATTGGCCTGTTTGCTCAGGATATACGTCCTCGCCCCGGAACAGGCCACTTACGGAAGATATGAAAGATATTTATAATAATAATAATAATGGATTAGATTTATATTGCACTTTTCTCCCAAGGGACCATGGGACTCAAAGCGCTTACAGGCCGTTCATTATTCATTCACTCCACAGTCACACACTGGTGGTGGTAAGCTACTGTAACGAGACGTGGCAGCCATTACGCGCCTACGGACTCTCCAACCAACACCAAGTACATTCACTAAACATTCTTACACATTCATACAAGGCAAGGTGGGTAAAGTGTCTTGCCCAAGGACACAATGACAGTATGAACTTTGGGAGGAATCGAACCGCCTACCTTCCGGTTGAAGGATGACCGCTCTACCACTGAGCCATTCTTTAAAAAGACATGCTGTACAACCTGCTATAGAGCAGGCCTGGTAGTTAATAGAAGTCTTACCTGCACTTTTAACTTCTAAAAAAGTGAAAGATTTGTTAAATAAGAACCGCATTATAATTCATTTAAAATCAACAGACCTGTCCTCTTTTGTGCTTTTTCTATCTATTTTAATAAAGGCATTCTTAGTTTATTTGAACATATCAGATTGTTCTGATCAACTTTCTGTGATTTAAATTCTGCCACAAGAAGAAAAAAATGTAAATGTAAATGTTTGTTGTGTTACAGTAAAGTAATGTTAGTTTTTGTTTATTTCCTCCAGATAATTTTTGGAAACATAAATATTCTTCTATTCTTATATATCTTTGTTGACCAAAATAGCCTAAACTAAACTGAACTGAACTGACTGATATAAGTACATGATTGTGTGCTCATGCTTGGATCCTCTCATCCCACAGTGTCTGGTACATCCAAACTATCATTCTGCACAGTACAGTAAACGCCTGTGTGTTTTGTTTATACTTTGTCCCGGTGTCTTTAGGCAGGGCTCGACACATCACTTTGTCTTTCACTCGTATACAGCCATGCACACTCCAGCAAACACATACACGGTCGTCTGCATTGATATGGTGTGACAAGGCTGTAATTTTAGCTGTGCTGACTCTCCGGGCTTCTCCCCCCCTACCCCCTTTATCTTACGATCACAGAGTGGTGTACATCCACTACTGCCTCCAGCCGCGCCAATGTGTGTGTTAGCCGCGCAGTTTTCCCAGGGTTAGGTCACAGAGTCACACGTCTTTAATAAAGGGATCCAAAGTCTTGTAGACCTGAACTTAAAACCAAGCAAACATCAAGACTTATAGCCCTGACGCTGTTTTTGGATCAGGTCCCATTCCTTGTTCAACTCTTTTATTACAAACTTGCAGTCACTAACCAAACAAAGCAACCTGAACTACGTGAAAAAGTGTTGTCCTCTAACACAAGGTACTGTCTTAATGAGCTATGATATTGTTTTTCATTTCCAAGAGACCAGAGCGACTGCTTTTATTGTCATTGATGCTGGCTCATTAACACACATGCCCACCAGGCTTTATGGTGCTGTAAGGAGATGCTTTTAGACAGATCATTTAGTATGTGTACCTTTTCAACTTTAAAAACTGTTTCTTGTAACATTACAGATAAAATAAGAGGCTTAAGTAGTTTAGTAGTGCTTAAGTAAATGTACTAATGATGAAAAATGAAACTGTTTAAATAAATAGTTACTTTAATGCACACAAATGTGAAAATATTGTAGTTCTTTCTGTGTCTTGTTGGGGGGCAGTATTAAAGCTGTAGTTCTTGTTATGTCCTCTTGGAGGAGGTGGACGTTCTGTTGCGGCTTCACTTGTATTGAACAACATTCTACATCTTTGTGCTTCATTTCGATTTTTGCGTCATCTAAACGGCCACTTTCCCCCTTAACATTTGTTTACACCCAGTCAGGTCTGAAGTACAACTGTCTAAGTGAGTAAATGTAACTTTCTGCTACTAACCACAGAATTTGATACACAACCAAAGTTTCTCATTAAATCCTGACACCTTATAGATGTAATATTTTGACTGTATATGTGTGTGGTATACGTTCACAGTTCCCAATAAGGCCACGCCGTCTTCTGTGTCACAAAATAATGACTCTGTCTGAGCCGCCTGCCCCCGGGGCCCTCCTGTCTGCCCACCAATGTGCACAAACTCAAGGCGCTCGCCACAGCCACGGCTGGCTGATTCTTAAATGTCAGATGACTTCACTTGTATCGAACCCACTTTCATCAGTTTTCTTTGTGATTAGGTACAAAGGAAAAGCAAGCATGTTTGAACGGAGGATTACATAAACATACTGCAGCAAAAAGTGTGCAGCGTACCTGTTGAAGATTACTGTGCAGTAAAATAGGAAATTATATTCTCTGGCCTGCCTCTCGGGGAAAGCTGTGCTTCATTCCTTGCAGAGTCAGATCAGAACGTTTGATATACATATTTAATCAGCAACACGACACAGCACATTTTGGTCAAAAAGTAATCAGGCACAAGGAGGAAAAACTCTTAAGGATGTAAATCTGGTTAACGTGCACTAGCTTCAGTGATGTGTTGCATTGATGCCATTGCTTTTAAAGGTTACCATTGTTTTTGGTTTTTGATAGACCTGACCAGAAATGCTACACATGACCCGCCTTTCTTGTTATTTTGAGCTCTACTTTTTTATCACATCTGTCCATCCCTGGTTTAAACAAAAGTGAAGATGTCAACAGGCAAAAGGATTAGTCAATACAGTTCCATTCTCTTGAAGTGCCACAAAGGTGGATTTACTATCTTCCTTCTAAATTAATAGGAAAAATAAATGTTGAAAAAACACTTCAATATCATCATTTTCTAGTTCTCTATTCAAATCTATATCGACCCAAACATCTCGGTCCACAGTAAAAACTGCACAATTCCTAAAAGGTGCTCTGCCTTTGCACAATCAGCCTTTTCATTAAAAACCATCAAACAATGGAATGAGCTCCTAGACAGTCTGAGGTCTGTAGCAATCAATCAGCTGTTCCAACATCAGCCGGACTAACTCTGTGTCTACCTGTAGTGATTAGTCACTGTTAACTTGAATAAGTATTGTATGATGTATTAATAATGAACTTAGGCTAAAAGGTTGTTTTATGAAACTGTTTGTTAATGAATTGTTAGAATTGAAGTAAGTATTTTATCTATGAATAAATGTTTATTTTGTACTCTTAAATGTTATATTGCTGTGCTCACCTGCAGATGGAATGTAGATTGTTTCTAATTCTGGTACATAGCCTCTTTTTTATTGTGAGGAGATTAATGTGTTTGTACATGAGGTAAATAAATAGGTTTGCTTCAAATACAATTTGTAATCTTTAGGTCAATCTTTACACAGTGGAGATGGGGAGGACCCAGAAAAGTTTTGTGAGAGGAAAATAAAGGCAAATTTTACAGATAATGAAATACAAACACTATTAGAGTTACAGTATATTCAAAACATAAATAAGCTAAATTCAATAACAACACAAACAAGCCAAAGATGTCTACATGGAAGACTAAAACCTGGCACTCCTGATATTAAATAAAAGTTCCTTCTTCTTGTGAAGGCAGGTGAACGCAATGGCCCGCACAGCGCTGGAGGGACAAAGACCTTCCTCGGATGGCCCTGCATGCTGTCGTTTGATGGACATTTATCAAGGCCTTAGAGTGTTTTGAGAACCGGTATTTGTGTAAAATCTCTGCAGGACGAGGGACGGCACCACGTTTCTGTCAGAGGAGTGCTGACGGGAGAGCTCTTCAATATTTTACAAAATTATTATTTTTTTAATCTTTTAATGTATTCAGTGTCCATTTAGTCTCTCTCTTCTTAGTGCTCTTTCATTATAAAGTCTGTAAACCTAATGCCAGACCGCCATTTTTTTCAGGTGGTGAGACCAAGGTTTCCTAGTTACTATGGATACTAGTCTTCGGATTTTCGCCGGCTCCACACTAGGTGTAAAAGATGGACCCGGGTGTAAGTGGTGTACTAGTCATAACATTAAGTTGGACGTAACTTTAAATTTTAAGTTGGACTTAAGACTAGGCCAGGCCTGTATCATCAGATGCTCATTTTACAGTTAAACCTAGCCCCCCCTATACTGACCAGCTGCCACTGCATTTCTTTCTTGTTTGTGCAATTCTTGGGTAACTTCTCTTTAGAAATGACCTTTTATTACTTGAAGGGCTTCGGTGTTCCTATTTCATTTGCAGGATTGTTTGCTTTTCACAACATACTTTGGTGCACACTCACGGTCATTAATCATAATAATCATACTTGTTCTGCCTGAGAGGGAACTTATTTCCATCTTAAACAGGATGAATGAAAGTAACAGTGGCAAGACGGATGTCTGCAAAGAAAGAAACAAAAAAGGGAGAGGTTTGTAAATCAGGATAGCCTTCCTCTAACTTCCTTTTAGGGAGCAAATTAACTCAATTAAATGAAACGTAATAAGAAAAACAAAGTAATAAAAAGCCAATCATGAGCGGTAACCCAGCTCCATTAAAGAGACAGAGAATGGGAAAAACACAGTAAAGCTCCTCTTACTTGGTCAAATAAAGCTAAAGGGCCACCGGTGTCTCGATAGTTTTTGTTCATCTGCAAGTTGTTTGTTTGACACTAAAAGCACATCCACACTTCTCGGTTGGTTTTGTCCTGACGTCCCCTTGAGCTAACACTTGACTTTACCTTTCACTTGAAGAGCCTATACAATATTTATCGGTTTATTAAAATTTGAAAAGTCCTTCACCTTCACTTTTGTTGCTTAATCACAGAAAACAGGACATAAACATTTAACTTAGTTTAACATTACTGCATAATCTTGGACACAAATGGTAAAATGTTCCATGTCATTTATCTGTTTGCCTCAACCACCAGAAGCCCAGGACAAGACAAGAGTAAAAATGATAAATACACCTGTGTATATGGACACTTACAGGTACAGATGGCTGTCAGCGTTGTATGTCAGCGACCTGATGGGGATCTGGCCCGGGCTAACCAGCTGGAAAAGTGACCCTCTGGTTAATGGAGTGGCCGACGGGACAAAAGGATGAGAAAAAGGGTGAGTGAGCAAACGTAGTAGAGACAGAGGTGAGTGGGCCGGAGGGAATGGAGTGCCAGCTTGTCACGGACAACCTCAAAAAACAAAAAAATTAAGTACACTTCCATTAAAATGTAGATATGGATTACCATTTTTGGTTGTGACATAAATTTTGTGTGTGACTGTGGACAAAATTGAGAGTTTGAGGAGGAATCTGTTAGCCTTCACTTGTTACAGCGGTAATTATGAGAAAATTATCCGACAGTCGAGTGTAAAATCCTGTCATCTGGTCCGGACAGAGAGGGAGGAAGGGAGGAAAATCAGAGAAAAAGAAATCAAACCAGTTTTCTTTTGTTTGGCCATAAAAGGCAGTATAAACTGTAATATTATTGTAGGCCACCACTTTGTGAGTTTAACACTATTATAAAAATTTGAAAACTAACATGTAGACGCAGCACTAAACAAGTAAGAGGACTGCTGGTTGACAGTATGCATTCAGAGGTGTTTCCATTCTTAGAACAGCCCCAAAATAGTGCTCTGTATTACAATAGTCACCAAGCTTCTTGAGGGCCCAACGGTCCAGCACTGCTAAAGATGAGATAACAGAGAGACCTGAGTTATTCTTGTAATAAACAGTAAACAATTCACTAGCACATTTAACATTAAGTCACTGAAATGTAGAAAACTGGCACATCTGTCTAAATATTTTAACATAGAAACAATGCTCAAGATGTGAAGTAACAGCAGTGCAACAGGAGAAAGAAAAATCGAGCGTCAAGCAAGAAAGGGTAAGGTGAACAGTTTGTAGCGTCAGCACTCGGCCTGCCATCAGCCATCAGTTCAGTTCACCTTGCATTGCCGGACACTCTGCAACAAGCACAGGTCAGAGCTGTGGCTCATTGGGAGCAGGTCACTTCAGCCGTCACCACAAATAAACATGAACACACAAGGGACTAGCACTGAAGCTCAAAAGTGGCGTACAGTTTGTATGATAGAAAATGTGTTATATTTCTAAATGCGGTCGTAAAGATCCCAGACCTCTGACTGAATCCCGGCGAGGCAAGTCTCAGGTGTTGTGACCAAGGTCAGAGTTTCCGATGAGTTATTTTGCCATGTGCTAGATGCTATCGACAGCTGGGGAGAGAAATAGTCTCAGTATGTGCAGTGACAGTAGATCCCCAGGGCAGTATGGGCTGGAGCTAAAGAGTGTTTTATCTACTGTCAAGCTATGTGTGTGCAAAAGTTCAGCTCAAAGTCATTTTCAGGTGGACCACCAGTTTGTTTAGAAATCAAGTACCTCTTTACATTTGCTTGCTTTATGTCATTAACCTACTAACATTTTAGTCACAGCTTACTATAGTAACTGAAATGGTCATGGTACTGGCTTACTTAAAGATAGGGTAGGCCTTTTCACAAACCTTCTAGCATGAGGTGATCTGGTAGAAAAACAAAATGTAATAGACACTTTCTGTTTCAAAATAACTTGAGCATCTTGCCCACAGAAGCTAAGTAGACCAAAGTATATTTTCAATGGACACATTAGCCATTAAATATTGCAAAGTCTATCTCAACAAATTAGGTATTGGCTTCTGGAAATCAAGTGTCTTTAAGTGCGCAGTCAGTGAGCAGGTAGGGAGCATTAGGAAGCTATACCAGTTAAAAACTATCTTGAATCCAACTGTAGAATACTGACTCTGATAGACTTTGCACGTCACAGGAATGAATGGACAATGCAGCAGCTTTTGTCAGCCCAGTACAGACTCTACAGGTGAAACTCGAAAAATTGGAATATCCTGCAAAAGTTCATTAATTACAATAATTCAACTTAGACTGAGGGACCATTTAAATGCTTTGCAGGTGTTTTCTGTTAATCAGCTGATTAGAGTTTAACACGTTGAGCCTAAAATACTGAACCTTTTCACAATATTCACATTTTTTTCTTTAGATATAAGCCGTAATCATAAAAAATATAACAAATAAAGGCTTGTAATATCCCACTTTCCATGTAATGAGTCTAAATAATATATTAGTTTCACCTTTTAAGTTGAATTACTGAAATGAATGAACTAATTTGTCGAGTTTCACCTGTATATGCTCATTCAATGACTAAGGTTTATAATGATTTTTAAAATTCTATTTTACATTTTTGCTCAAACAAACATGATTTGAGTTTGTAATAATACTTTAGCTTCTACAAAATAATTGCCAAGCTCATTTGATTTAAATTTAGGTTGCCTACAATGTATTCATTAACTATTATTTATTTTGTGCTAAGAAAATTATTATTCTATAACCAGTCATTCAAAATCACTAAATTAGCTTTAAGACTATTGGCCAAAAATCTATTAACTTTTTTTTTTTACCCCTGCTATGTACAAAGAATTAACACTGATAGTTTGTAACTGACCAGCTAAAATGTTCAAGTACAGGTAATCCAGTAAATTACTAAATGTATTTGTACAGAATAATCAAACAGATTTAAAGTGTGGTTGTTACTAAAGCTGAAGGTTTTCAGTACTATGAGCTTGTTGCATACAAATGGTGCAGTGACATTAAATGCAAGTACAGTGAGCCAGAGAGAACCTTTTTGTTTGGTCCCAGGAGATGCATTATCCACGTTATGCTGTCACCTGGGTATTCTACGCTGCTGTTCTGGGATTCAGCTACTTTTTTTTCAATGACATAGAAAGTGTTTATTTAAAACTACAACATAGAGGTTTAAAGCCACGTTATATTTGTCCACTTGAATCCATTTTTTTGATTTATTTATATTTTAATTACAGGGAGAAATTTAAGGAAATGCGAGCCAGACACACATTTCGGAAAATGCACAAAATACTACTCCCTAAATTACACTTTTCAAAGTTTCAATCGAATGCATGATCAGCAGCCAATAGCTAATGTTTAAACATTTTTTTCTCTGCAGCCCAGAAGCAGCTCATCCTCAGGTCCTGCAGGGGCCCGGACTGATGTATTTAATATATGTATAAACCCAAGACTTTATCTCCAGTCTTCATCAAGTGGGATTTACCACGAACAGCTGATGGATGGAGAGTTAAGAGTATATTGTAAAAATTAAGACTTATTCCCAGGAGAGGCACAAGCTGGTAGAAACTATTTTTAGTCAACCGTTATTTAGTGTTAGAGTGAGTCAGCCACAATTTTGGATTTAATCTATATGGACCTCAGTTAGCATAAGTATGGTTTACATTTTAAAAGATTTCTTACCTTTGACGTGCATTTACTGTAAAATTTGTAACAGTGAAATAACTGATATTGACTGATGTTGGTGTTTAATGCAGGTATAGGCATTCATTTTTACATTTAATAGCATTCTCTGATAAGGTAAAAGGGAAAAATGAGAAAAGCCAAAGGTGTAGTGACTCCTAAAGTGTTTTTTTTTCCCTCTGTGCCCATGTTGTATCTCTTTTTGCTTTTTCTTTGTCACACACTCAGCTACTTACAAGACGCTCGCTCAAGACAGATGGTACGGAGGGAAGAAGGAAAGAACTAGTATTATCTATTTTTTGGGACAGGGCAGTGAGTATAAATAGGTAGTTCTCGTGAACACGCACACATACGTCGTCATGTCTATTCTTAAACACACACTGCAGCAGACGGGGGTTATGGCTAAAGCACTGTACACAGTGTGACCTAGAAAGTAGGCACACACACTTACTTGGTCTGAAGCCTGACGTCCGCAGGATGGCATTTTGTTTCACTATGTGAGCATCATGTGATCTAATCTCAAGGACTTAAATGTAAGCGTTGCTTTGCTGTTCTGTCCCTCCCATCTGGTTTGTTCAAGAATTACATAAAGTCATACAAAAAGCACTCGATATTGTGCCAGTAGCTTTCTGACAGAATTAACAGCTGCATGTTCTTTATTTGGAAGACATGCACATTCAAAAGTGCTTTGATTCTAGAAAATAAATATACATACATACATATATCTAACCAAAATAAGAAAAGTGTACTTGAGTTACATTTTTAATAAACAACAACTGTGCTTACTCTTTTTAAATTATAATGACAGCAGAAACTACCCTGATAAAAAGTTTATAGACCCTGGTGATTTTGGCCTGATAACATGCACACAAGTGACACAAACAGGTTTAAATGGATACTAAAGGTAACCATCCTCACCTGTGATCGGTTTGCTTGTAATCAGTGTGTGTGTATAAAAGGTCAGTGAGTTTCTGGGCTCCTGACAGACCATTGCATCTTTCATCCAGTGCTGCACTGATGTTTCTGTCTGAGTCATGGGAAAAGCTAAAGAATTGTCAAAGGATCTCTGTGAAAGGTTAATTGAACTGTATAAAACAGTAAAGGGATATAAAAAGATATCCAGGGAATTGTAAATGCCAATCAGCAGTGTTCAAACTCTAATAAATTTTGTTGAAACCAAACCATGGTCAGGTAGACAAAATTTCAGCCACAACTGCCAGAAAAATTGTTAGGGATACAAAGAAAAACCCACAAATAACTTCAGCTGAAATACAGGACTCTGAAAAAGGTGGTTTCAAGATGCACAATAAGGAGGCACTTGAAGAAAAGTAGGCCGCATTATAAAGCCATTACTACACATATGACAGATAGCATCCTGCTCACAACAGGCCAAACAGCACAGATCCTCAAAACGTCTGTAACAAAGTCATTTGGCGTGATGAGACCAATAATAAACTTTTGGGCAACAACCATAAACGTTACATTTGGAGAGGAGTCAACAAGGCTTATAATGAAAGGTACACATTCCTACTGTGAAACATGGAGGTGGGTCGCGGGTGTTTTTGGGACGTATGAGATACAAAGGCAGAAACTTGGTTAAAAGTGAAAGCAAGATGAATGCAGCATATTAAAATTTGCACTCAGCCCGGAAGCCGCGCATGAAACATACTTGGACGTTCCAACATGACAACAATCCAAAGCACAAGGCCAAGTCGACCTGTCATTGGCTACAGCAGCATAAAGTGAAGTTTCAGGACTGGTCACCTCAGTCTCCTGACCTCAATATCATTGAGGGAGATCTCAAACGTGCAGTTCATGCAAGACAGACCAAGAAGACCCTTCAGAGAAAATAAAGAGCCTCATCCACAACTACCACAAAAGACTCAAAGCTGTCATTGATGTTAAAGGTGGTAATACACAATATTAGGAATTGGGGTATGGTATTATGGGTAGTTTCTGTTGTCATTATGACTTGAAAAGAGTAAACACAATTGTTTGGCAATAAATGGCTTTAAACAACCACTAAGTATGAGTGGTTATCATTCATATTTTCTGAAACATTTCTCTCATTTGTGTTTGCTAACAATAACTTTTACTAATAACAATTTAATGAAAAATGATTTGAAGGGACTAACTAGGCTGTCAATTACATTAATGGTCTCACACTTGTAATGGTGTAATGGAATAAGCAAAACCTGGACATTAACTCGAGCTAAAATGTGTTGTATTGGTCTCTTTTCTGCTTTAAACGTGACCCCCGTCTCTATGGGCAACACTGTTGATTTGTCTGTCTGTGCGTTTGGCCGGCCAGACGATTGCCTTTGGGGGGCTGCCAGTTTGTCTGTTTAGATCCCTATCATTGTCATTGCCTCCTTCTTAAAAAAGGCCTCAATAATCGGCACTCCCTCATTATCATCTTCCATTTACTTTTTTATTTCAATCAGACTGACCTTGCAGATGTGTATGATTTTGGATGTTCCAGTGTTTCTGCTTACACACAGAACGCTCTTTCCTTACTCTCTCTGCAGTCCTATCATGAAACAAGCAACATGTGCCACCTACAGCTCAAAGTGCGCTACTGCGATGCTGCATGTTAGTGCCTGATTTGAAATCCCTAATGGTGTTTCATTCTGCTTCACGCTGCCATAAATGGAGTTTAGATGGAAACTCGTTGAACCGTTTAGTCAACAGTTTTATTTTTTTTAAAAAGCTCACAGTGCCATAAATATAATATTTCAGGGACTCAAATAACCCACATTATCTGGTCGCACTAGTGAGCAGGAAATGTCCCCAGGTACAGGCATCGATTTGATGTGTTTTTTAAAGCTAACTTGGTGGAAATAAAGTCGCATAATACTGGTTAGTCATGTGTGCACTGGAAACAATTTTCACTGGAGAGGAGTTTTGGAAAATACATTTGCTTCAGCAGCCATTCATGAGGTTGGCTGGATTGGAAAGTCTTGCTCAAGCAGATGTTTACTCTCTCACACTTTCAACTAAAAAGCCATGAAGTGTCAACATTTCACCCCACTGCCTGATGAAGAGGACTCAGTTGCTGCCTCCAGCCAAAATGATGCTGCTGTCAACATTTAGCTCTGTTCTGATTGGTTGCACCGGTAAAGTTGTGCAACTTACTTAGCAATTCAGTTACATGGCTGCTATTGAGGACAGTTAAAACACACATTTATAAGAACTAATATGTTTGTGTTTTACACTGAAAGCATTTACTTTCTTGATTTGTCAGGAAACAGAAAAGTCTTGAATTTATAATGAATATGTATCAGAGTACAATTTTACATATAACACATGTCACGGGAGCTCATTGATTTGTTTAAAAATATCAAACTGAAGGACAACTTTGCACTATTATTGGCCGAACGTTATCCAAAACAAAGTCCACCGCTCAATTACTACTCATTGGACTACTGGATCGTTCTGTCACATGACCAATACAAACCACACTTTTTTCTTGTTGTATATAACAATTCCCAGAGCAGGTGCTGCTGATGCATACAATGAGTCTCCATATAGAACCTAATAATTACAATTCTAATAATACATTACTTCCATTAGCTGTAGCAGCTCTTTTTAAAAGTGCTTTATTCTCCTGCAGTGAAGCTTCATAAAATCATACTGCACATGCTTTTTGGACAAACCACAGTCTCCATTATGTTTATTGGTTTAGCTAAAGGCAAGGTGTTGGTTTATAAAATGTTTAAGAGCACATACAAGTTTGCTGTAAGCCTTACACTTGGCCATGTACATATAGTGTGTGTGCACTTAGGAAATGGTTTATTTATGGATTACAAATCTTATTTCTTATCATACTCATGACGTTTCTTCTTCCTCACAAGCAAAATGGATTGGGCAATGTGCAAAATGACAAAATGCAGTTTATGCAAAATGTTTTTTTTTTACATATTCTCATGTTTGACTGCCTCTGCATTCATATTTCACCTACTCTTTTCCAAAATTTTACCACTAACGTTGCATTTACAGAAAAGAAAATTATATGGGAATGAGCGCAGATGATGACATGTCACTATATAACTACTTCACAGTTTCATAACTGGCAACATAATATAAATTAGGAAAACTGTATTTATTTTATTTATATTTCTTTTATACAACATACAAAAGGTCTGGGCACCAGAGCCCGAAAAGGAGACAGGTGTTACATTTTCAGCATGACATGAAAAGAACGTTCTCTGTCCGTAACACATTTCCACCAAATTTATTTCAGCTTTACTGGACATGTTAGACACATCTCCGCTGACTGAAGTCACTCACTGGGGCAGAAATCTCTGCTCTTATATATGCCACAACTCTTTTATCTTATTTATACTCTAAAAAACATTTACACAAACATTCATTTACAAGAATTATTGAACGTAGAAAAGTAAGAAGATTCTACAAATACTGCATCAACTTAACAGTGGTCACTCAAACCTAAGTTGTATAGAGTTATTCTAACATACTGCTAGGCCAAAGTAATAAGTTATGAATTAACACTTGATCAACATCAAATGAATGATGATTATTTGTGTATTATAGGGCACTGTCTCTGAATAATCCAGCTAGCCTCCTAAATAGTGGTTTATACTAACAATTTTTAACTAAATGTTGAAACTTTTAAGCCCATCTTGCAGCCTTGCACAAAATTCCTCAGTCTTGTATACTTGTCTCTCCAGAATTGTTGACCAGCATGACCTTAAACACGTCATATTCTATTAAACTTGTAGTTATTGAGCATTAGTATGCAATATGCATGCACATTTATACATACTAATTGCCCTTTTAACTTTATTTACACTATTTGTAATTACATTACAGTAATTACAGTAATTACATTACAGTAATTACAGTAATTACATTTGTAAGTACTTTTTAGCCTACCACTATTTAGTTAACCTGACAAGCCAGATAGTCTGTTCCACAGTACAATCTGTGAGGGCTTCAAAAAAAGTGTTTTCAAAGGGCAGGTTCTTCAAATGAATAACTGGAAATTTAATCTGTGATTAACCAAAGTGTTTTCTAATCAGACCCCTGCTATGTTGTTTACAATTGTAACAGTAAAAGGTTTGCTACATCTTCAAATCTAAAACACGGCCATACCTGTCAGTGCTGCCACATCATTGGGCAGTGTGGTGGTCCAGTATCGAGTCGGGCAGGGCCTTCCTGAGTGGAGTTTGCATGTTCTCCATGGAGAAATAAATAAATACCTCAGATGGGTCTCCACCTGGTACTCTGGTTTCCTCCACCAACATCAAAAACATGCTGGGCGCCCCCTGGTGTGGTTGCTGACAAGGATTTCCTCACAGGGATAATAAAAGGATAATAGATTTTATTATTTTTTTTAAATAAAACCGCCAGTCGGTCCGACACAGGTACCTTGCTTGGAGCAGTACAAGATGGATTTTTGTGAGTTTGTAAACTTGTGAGAATCTGGCTGCGGCACAAGTAAACTATTTGGATAATTATACGGTACATATTTTGTTCCTTGCTGTGGGAACAAGTTTTGGAATCAACAAGTTTCATATCAATACAGCGAACATAAATTAGCGTACTTTTGACTGGTCACGACCGGCCCATAAATGTTATTTGGCTGGTTCACCGTTCAACATGTGTGACTTTGATCTCATCATGCATTTGTCTGTCTCAACTGATCTGATGTCAAGACTGTGTCACTGAGGCTGAGAGACATAGATGAAGCAGCCAGAGACTGAGATAAATGAGGAGCGAGGAGGAGTCAAAATATAGAGAGGCTTTATTCAATTAAAATATTGTAATATGTGACGCATGGTTCACTAAACTCTGCAGTGAAAAACAATTTGCACAGCCCACTTCTTTTGCTCCATCCATAACCATCTCTTTGCACCTTTGTTTAGTCAATTAGAAAATTGTGCCGAAGTGCACTTTCCTCTAAGTACGGACTTGACTCGATGCTTGTTCCTCTTGTTCCCAGAGGTCAAACCAAGTGGGAACTGGAGAGAGAGTGCTTGTAAACTTGTGCTCTCCTTTTTTAAACACTCGCAAAGTGCAGGCTCAGCTGTTTCCAAGTAAGGAAAGAGTGAAGAGGTGCAGAAAGCAGTTGGACGACAGAAAACAAGTTGCTCACCTTGTTATTACTTCCCGCGTCAAAATCTCTAGACCTCTCTGGACTAATAAGTGACCCGAATGTGGTCTTGAGGTCTGGAGCCAACCTGGTTTGAGATAATCAGGTCAGAATCTATTCCCAACAAGGCCACCACAATAAAATGAGTAATTAGAGATGGTAATAATCGCAGTATGTCCAACATACACAGTAAAACAGATATGAATGAGCATTAGTGGTTCCTCTAAGGGGGCAGAAAAGAGCTAGTCTATGCAGAAACGAGTTATTACATGAAACATTTATTTACTGAAAGAGGTGGTGCAATGAAGAGGGAGAAGGGGGAGAGAGTTTGTGAATGCAATAATGCTGTTAATGGCGAGGAGGATATTAGCAGGAGATGGGGGTGGTCTCAAGGGCATATGCAAATCCATTCCAAAATGCTACTGTTGATGGCAAGGTGTATTTATGTGCGTTTGTTGTGAGGACATTATTGTGGCCTGTGCGTCGCAGGGTAATGAATCTCCGGGAGAACACTTTGTAGGCTGTTTTATTTTACAAGCTGTTGACTTTACACAATTTGTGAATTGAAATAAAAGGCTCACAAAGGAATAGGGAGCTCTACAGGGTGCCGCTTCAAAGGCTGCATCAGCAAATAAGATGTAATGTTTCCAAAAAAGCTTAGGTCCTAAAACAAAACAAAGCAATTTCTTGCCATTTCAAAAGACATCGCTCATCTTCTGAAATGGTCATTGTTAATATTAAATGGCATGCATGTGATCATGGCGCCACTTTTTTTGGCATTATGTTATTCTTTTCTAACTTTTCTACTGTAAATATCAAAGATTGTCAAATGCACTTTCTGGATTTATTGGTTTATTTTTCCATCTGTTAAAAATGAACAAGCCACTAGTCTGGATCATAGGCTCAATGTGGACAAAAGGAAATGTCTATATTAGCCCATCATGGCCAAAGAGGTGAAAACATATAGATCAGGCTTGGTGGGATATAACAATTTCGACAATCAGCAGGGATATGGAGTCATAATAATTCTGTTAGTTTTGAGAGCTACAGAGTATTGTCTGTGTTATACGCCTTGATATATGCTAATTAGCCATGCACTTCGATGTAATAAAGCATGTTTTAGGTCTTTTGTGTGGAATTAAATTATACTAGACCTCATTTATAGAAACAGCAGATGCTGACATGTTCAACTGTTTACATGTAAATACAGCAGAAAGAGACAAAGCAGTGGCTGGACTGTTTGGTTCTACCTCTTTACAAGAATGTGAGCCCGCTAACTGGTGAGATGAGGAATTTGGCAGAGCGGACCGGCATTACTGAGAGACTGGTGTCCTACATAACCAGAGTGCTAACCCAAGATGCTAAAGTCTGACTGGGAATTTTTCATCAGATGCAGATGCTTGTCTAATCAAACAATCAGGAGTGAGTGTTCACACAATTCATAGCCATGAAAAAAGGCTAAATATTTAAATAAGATAATATACAAAGCTTGAAGCTGGAATTGATTGCACAGTCTTGATATGACTGAAGGTATTTGTCTTGTGGAGACATTTTGGAGCACCTTGGTGGAAGATAACAGGACTCTAAAATGAACCATAAGTCTCTGAACAGTTTTTGATTAGGCATTTAAAATTTTATCAGCCTTTGCACGGGAATGTCATCACAGCCACTTGATGATCAATAAATATTGATGAGGTATCATCAATCATTTAGCTGTTGGAAGGGAAAGACACAAAGCTCCATGAAGGTTAAAGGGGAATACCATCACTACTTTTTAATTTTACTTTTTTTGCAGGAAAACTAGTCAAGAGTAGGGTTCTGAAACTCACCTCTACAATCAAACATATTTATACACCATTTGTCACGGACACTGAAGGCAAGGTGGGGCAAAGTGTCTTGGGCCCCTGGTTAATATTGCCATCTAGCAATGGTTAAAAACAGGGACATTCAAGGAAAGGAGAGGGCAAAACTGCAACATTTTAGTGATTTTGTTGCTATCCACAGGGAGACAGGATAGGTGGCTAAAGAATTGGGACTGTAACGGGTAAATCAGGACGTATGATCACGCAATGTTAGCGTACACTTGTACAATCATGTTTGAATGTCCTATATTTCTAACATTCTCAGATATTTGTTGTAGTCAAATTTTGGTCATATATAGTTGATCCTGTCACTATGTGTGACCTATGACCCCTGATTTAAATACACAACATACAATTTTTCTACCACAAATTAGTTGCACGTTGGCAGTGTGATGGGCTGAAAAGACAACCCCCTGATCCATAAAAATGGCATCATAAAGTCCAGATTGGCGTTAATGAGTAGATGAAATGGCATTACGTCACCTGTCAGCAGCATGTCATTGTCTTCACAGCCCAGAGCCCACAGCAGCATGACTGGAGATTTGTGCGAGTGGGAAGAAAGACGGCTGTTGCTTGGTGCATTCACCTCACATGACCTTTACACGTCGTTACACAAATAAAAACTGACCGTTGTCTGTTTCACATCTGTGTTGGCAGTAGAATTGGTCATTGCCCATTTATTGTTGACCTATCTACAAATCCATCTATCCATCCATCTACTGATTCATCCTATCCGTAAACCCATCCGTGCAGTCAATTACAATCCTTGCATCATCACCCAGCGTCGTAGCTAGTTTGTTTGCACTTTCAACTCGGAGTGAGAAAAGTATTAGGGGCAAGGTGTGCTTGCTATCCTGCATGGTGGAAGGGTGGTTAGCATCTCTGTCTCACATCAAGGAAATTGTGGGTTCAATCCCAAGTCTAGCCGATCATGTCCAAAGACTTTAAAGCCCTGTTATAGAGCATTATTGCATAAACAGGTGTCGGTTATTGTTTGTCTCAATTGTCCAGGGTTTGCCCCAAATCAGTGGAATATAGTCCAAACTCCTGCTTCTCACAAAAGATACTCAAGACATCCACCAAAGTGTACTAAGCACCACCAGAATTTGAGTGATGTATCATCTTGTACTTGTGCGTCTCCATCCATTTACTGCACGTCTTTCTCAGCCTGGGGTAGAATAGAGGGAAGGATGGTTTAGTCGAAAAAATTAAATCAGTTTACAGTAGCGGGTGACAGTTGAGCTTTTCCCAGTATAATGGGCCAGAAATAGTTTGCTGTATGAGTAATCTCAGCGGAGACACAGAACCTGGCAGGTCTATTCATTAAGCACTCCATCTATAGCATAGTGAGACATCTAGCGCCGTGAAAATGGAGTTAATGAAACCACTCACACACACACGGAGTGAGCCTGCGTTTCACACTTTGCTGATAAATGTAATTGTAGGAAATAGTTCAATTGGTGCCTCTAAAATATGACATTTTGACAAAGGCCTTCAACACTAGTAGTCATATTACACCTGACATGTTATTAACACCCACCCTGTCCTCTATGTCAGCCTCTTAGCGCTTCTCTTTTCAAGCTACAGCTTTATCCTTTCGCATCTGGCCATTTGCAGCACACTGTTCTCACTGTTAATCTATTAGCGCCAATGGGAATTACTTTAATGACTCTTAATTGGGTTTGTTTAGCAACGTGTAAGGCTACACAAATATGCAAAGTGCTTGTTCTGCCATTTTGTATTTTATAAAAAGTGAATTATAAATTGAGCTTTTAGTTTGAGCTAATTGAAAACGCTTGCAGACAGACCTCTGACCTTGAGTGCTAAATGGACAGTGGAAAACAAATAACGCGATGAGAAAAGAGCTGACGTTCTCCCTTTGTCCCGGGACACCGAACCCCTTTTCCCTGGTTGTCATGGTGATTAATAGTGGGATAGTGGGATCCAAAAGTCACCATTAGAGGAGATTGCACCCATCGCACACACAAACATCGAGTTGAGGAGACCTGACCGTATCTCTGTGCAGATGAACATGCAGCACAGATTGTCAGTCGCCACAGAGATCAGTGTCAGAGTTACAGATTATGCAAGCACAGGCTTTCACACAGAGATCATAATGTAAATTGCTGTACTAAAAGTGGCTACAATTTTATTCAGTGAAATGGAGTGAACTGCTTAAGTATAATGTCACCTACTGCATTAAGCTAAGAGCCTTTGTGGTTGACTGTCACATAATTCTTGCTGTCTTATAAGTTTCCATATTTGAAAAAGGGTCAGAGTACAGCACACATAAAGCGTGGCACATTCACTGATAGCAGAAGCCAGCTAGTAATGCTAATGGTCTGCAATTAATATGCATTCAAAATAGGGCCAATCATTTGTGTCATACCTTAACACAATTGTTTCCACTGGCCTGCCTCACAATACCACAAGTTAACCTGGGCCACAGCACAGTTACCTAATGTGGCCAACCTGACCATGTTATTTCAAAGCGCTCGGATGTATATGAGAACTGTGTACTGGAGAGTACAACAGTACAACACACTGTGACTGTCCAGTTTGTAGGACTTAAAACTCTTCTGCTGCTTCACATGAATGACGCAAACTCTTTACAGTTGCTTCTATTAAGAAGACCAACCCAGGAACTCGGATATTTAGGTTAGACCTTAGATTTTACACTACATTTGATACATTGTATCTACCTCCTTGTGTAACAAAGTGTATTTAACATGTAACTAATAGTACATACATTATGCAATAAAATATCTTGGTATTATTTATTCCATTATGTATGTACTATGTAGTTACATACATAGTAAATACATAACACCGTTACAGTTACTGACAATAAAAGTCGGCGTTACTATAATTGAACACACTGAAGTGGTTTTCATCCAAGTAGGCTCTCTCAGCCATAGGACCTGCAACAGTGATGGGTCGGTTACAAACAAGCCAGTTTAAAGAGCTGGTTCCCATTGTTCTCTTAAAAGAGCCGGCTCCACAAGCCTTTTTATTTATTTTTGTAAAGTATAGCCTAATGCAAGGCAGAATGATATGATGATCTCGGCGCTGGTGCTTCCTGCAGTGAGTCGACTGTCACGGGCTGCTGTGTAACCAATCATGTGTAAACAGAGCGATTTTGCTTCAGTTCCATTTTGGATGTCTCTGCCCTTGCAGTTTTAACTTTTTGGAAAGCAGCCTCATCATAGAAAAATGAATTTACTAATAACGCCTTTTAATTGTGAACAAACTCTATTCTTTCTTCCCTTGATTGCCATGTCTTCAGATTCTGCAGTGCTCAGTACTGACCAAGACTGTGGGAACAATGTGTGAAAGCTGAATGTCCAATGAGGTACATTTCTGCGTTTCTGGAGTGTGTCCACAGTCCACTGTAATAAGAAAGGCTTTACCCATAAATCATGAAATGCACTAGAGGCAGGATTATAGCTGCTATGAATTTGAGATGACAGTCATTGTCTCTTTCAAGGTTTAGTGAAATAAATATCAATTGGACTTTCAAAGGAGTGTTCAGTTGAAGGTAAAACAAAATGTAGGATTCAGTAACATCTAGTGGCGAGGATGTAGACTGCAACTAACTACTAAAGAAACACAACTTGCCTTAAGAACCTGCTGTGAAAGATAAATTGTAGTACAGTCAGGATGTTTACTTGCACAGATAAGTTGAAATATTGTTATAGTAGCTCTGCTAAGACATTTAATTGGACCACTGCCCCAGTATACATACACAGGCAAGAATCAATTTATTGACTCCACAACACCATGCTTCATTCCAAAGCTCTGATACCAGAAGTGGACCCTTTTTCCACTAATCTTTTGTACGTCACAAGCAAAAACAAAAAGTAATCTAGCAGCATAGTAGTGGCTCGCCAAAATGTCCAAAAATATGGGTGTCTCGTTTGAGCACTGGCCTTTTTGTCCTAAATTGGTTTCACTTTTTCTGTTACATTCTTGCTGGTGTACAGGAAACTGTAAATAAATGTGTGTATACATGCAGGTGGAATTGTGAGCTCAAGTTTGGCAAATATAATATATACATGTTTTTTTTTTATTTATTTATTTATTCAATACAATTATGAGGTGGCTCCAAACTTGACTTCGAATGACAAGCATTTGATTAGAGAATATTGTCAGTGAAAAGGCATTAGTTAGACATTACCTAAAATTTTCTTCGGTCCTGGTCTCTAACCCCACCCCTCACCCCCCAACAACAACATAGCGTCCATTCCTGCTATTATTTCTTTTTAAAAAGTCAAACTGGACCAATTTTTCCAATGTAAAAGATACTAATAAATCAAGAGTTTCCCTTTGATTCCAATTTCTCTATTTCAGTTTTACTTTTTTTTGCTGTTTTGCTGTGTAAGCGAACATATCCACACATGAGCTGTATTATGTGTGGTCATTACTTGCGTGTTGACGTCGCTGTAAACCAATGGGAGCATCACAAAATGCATGTGATTGGCCAAAGCATCTGGAATGTGCTGAAACTGGTAACTTTAGACTACATGTTGTGTTGTGTTTTTTTTCTTATAACCTGATACATTTATGGTTTGAATGTTTAGATAGCATAATATTCCGAATTTGATTAGAAGCAGTATGTGAACAATTTTAGCATTAAATGTGATAAATCCCTTTTCTTCAATGTTAACCTCTTTGATGCAAAAGACCCTATATATCTCACATAATGAGCCATCAGTTGCCACGGTCCACAGACATGAGTTGAGATTCACTGTCAGTCCCTCAGTGCGTGTCTGTCATTTTCTATACTTACGAGGTCCCTATTCCCTCGCAAGGACACAGTGACAGAGTAGACTTTGCTCTTCATTAGTTTAGTTTAGACATGGGTGTGCCGCAGCTGATAAAACACACATCTGTTAAAGGGAGGGGGTATGTACCAAGCAATCCAATTGAAAGACAAAATGGATGACAGAGGGATTACAAAAGATGACAAAACACAAGATGCTTCAAGTGTAATTGGTTTGGAAATGATAAAACTTGGAGTGGATAAGGTGCTTTGGTTCTCAGAAGAAGAGGGAGAGGCGGAAACTCTAATTAAGGATAAGAGACTCTTTTCTGTCTTCCCTCGTTCTTTTGTGAATCTCAGCAACTTTTACAGCACTTCTTTCCCCTACCACTTTTTTTTTTCCCCTCATTTACTGCAGTGGCAAGCACATTCCCCCACTCTCTGTTCGATGCCTGCAGCATGGGAGATTGCTATACAGCCCTCTGCTTCCAGGCTGCACACTCGCACTCTGTATATTATGCACTTAAAGAAATGTGTACAGCGCACACTCTTGCATTTCTGAATTTTGGACTTCAATAAACACTCACTGGGCTAATGTAGACTCAAATGCATTGCACAAGTGTTGCAAAGTTGTGGATGCTAACATGGGAAGTGGAATTTAACGTTGCAGCTAATGGGCTCAAAAGAGAAACACAAAATGGGAGGAGGGGGAGGCAGCAATGAATACACAGGGAAAATGCGAGGAAGAGTAAATCTTGGAAAAAATTATCTTCCCAGAAGTTTGGCAGCTAAAGCATGAAGTCTTTGGTTATGAGTAGCAGAAGTGATTAGTTCGGTGGTGGTGGAAAGTACATTTTACCTTTTTAAAGCATGTAAACAGCAACAACTTGCTTGTTAATAATGAAATCAAATATGTTTTGTTCATAAATGCCCTAACCCTTAATGAAATGGGCTTGAATAAAAAATGCGAGTGGGCTTCTCCCCCAGCAGTGCTCAGTTTGTCTGCTCTAGGCAGTTGCAGAAACAGCAAAACAGGTACTGAAAGTAAAAAGGAGTGTTATTTTGATATTGCTGTGGCCTAAGCCAAATTTTTTTTAAATATTTTAATCGACACTTGATACATTTTTGTCTACCTCCTTAAGTACAATGTAACACACTGTGTAACAAATTGTGATAACATGTAACTATATAGTGCATACACACCCTAACCCTAATCCTACCTACAATATGTAAGTACACATAAGTCCATTATGTTTGTGCTATGTCGTTACATATTATTACAGTTTGTTACATAAGGCGGTAGCTACAATGTATCAATTGTTGAGTAAAATAAAGTGTCATCATATTTTCTTATTAAAGCAAACAACACCTCCCTGGGAATTTCAACCACAGCATTTTAATAAATATTAATACCTAACCAATCATACAAAGCTATGAGGCATTTTGTTTATATGAGTACATGCTAAGAAAACATTTAGTTGAGCTTTGTTAACAAAAGAAAGTTTGCATAAATGACATTACGTGTACATTATTGTACCACTGCAATAGTTTTTACTTATGTGTTCTATTTTGTTCAACAATATACAACATTTTATACAACGCACCTTTGAGTAAAGTAAAATAAAACATAATTTTGTGTTTCATCTAAAAGTAGCGTAGCACACCTAAAGCAATATAGAACTACAATCACCTTTTGTGTCACCCATTGTGTCCTGTAGTGACATACAGAGCATAACATCATGCATCAACAACAAGCTGTAAATCACTATCTTTTTCCACCCTGGAACATTAATGTTCCATAAAACCCTGGATTGGGAGACTGGGCTGGGGAAAGGTGGGGAGTTCTAGGGACAAATGGATGAGGAGACAAGGACAGGGAGAAAGGCTGGTATGGAGTTAGGCGAGGATAAGGGATGGATGAGATGGAAGGATGCTCTGGATGTCTTTGCTAGTAGACTATTAGCATTCACACCCTGACGCTTCCCTATACCCTGCAGTGCTTTTCTATCTTTTCGATCAGCTCCAATCCAAGGCACGCACACACACATAAAGATACAACACAGGCAATTCTCTTTGCGTTGTTTACTCCTTTGTAAGTTTTAGTTTTTTTATTGAATAGTGCTTATAACTGCACACTAGTCTGGATTTCAAGACATTGGCATTATCTAAATACACAGTCATATCTCGTAAAGATTTGATGATGAGCTGTTTGGAAGTATTTTCAATCCACTGTCATGCTTTTCGATTTTGTCTGAGATGAGCTCAGCATTGACTGTGATGAGGTTGGAAAGCGACTCAAATGAAATGGCAGAGAAAGTGAATGGCAATAGGTTGCAGATACATGATGCAGCAAAATTATATTTAAATGTATAGCTTTAAATTTTAGATTGTGGCATTGAACTTGGAGCTATTAAATCATGTTTTATTCAGCTGCAATCTAGTTTTACTAAGTAGAAGTCAACTGGGAAGACCTGATCCACTTGGAAGATGGTAAATGTTCTTGAATACATCTACATCTAAATCTCATCAGGTTAGCTAAGGTACTGATTTGACTAATTTGTTTCAAAGAGGACTAGTTGGGCTGAATGTTTCTTTAAGGGCTAATGTTCAATAAATTTTAATTACACACAAAAACTACAAGGAAACATAGGTTTAAGAAGAATGGGATGAGCCACGGTGAGGGGACAAAGGGATTGAAAAATACCTTAGTCTGTTGATATCATAACAAAATACCTGCAAATCAAACTAGCTGTCCCAAAACTAGGGCTACACTGTTAGCTGAAGCCCAAACATGTTAATACATTTGTTGCAAAATCAGAAATTACCTCTCTAGACATAAACAAGATGTCTCCTTTTTTAAGTTGTAAACATGTCTATTTTCTTCTAGAAATTTGTCACTCACCCATGACCCCCCCCCCTCCCCAGGCATCATGTTTAGTTGTTCCTTCTGTAGCATAACATTTTGAGCAAATTTCACTTGGTTAAAAAAAAACAGCGTACTTTCTGATGTGTATAGCGAACTGGGTAGATTGATTGAAGAGATAGAATAGATAGATTACACAACCATCCTCCTCCTCTGCTGCAGTGTGCATTTGTCTTCTCCCTGCTCCACTGAACATTTAGATCTGCTCGGATGAAGGAACAGGGCACTCTTTCTAAATCGAGATATAAAGAACCGCCGCCTATTGTGAGGTTTGTTTTTGGTAATTACACTAATCTTTGAAAATGGATGCGACACTGGGGGCTGATTAATGTACACCCTAATGTGAACCCTTCCTATCAACTCTATTTCTGTCACTGCAGACATTTCATGAAGGGTATTGGATCATTGAACAGAGGCAGCTTTTATAAGATTACCCAATTGATTTCACTATTTTATAATATAATCCATATAATTGACTTGGCATGTGTGAAGTTTTGAAATTATTCAAATGAGGTCTCTCTAAAGATTAGAAACAATAAGGAGTTTAAAGATGATTTTAAAGGTGCATAATAATCAAAACTTCTATTTTAGAAAAACAGACATCAAAACCTTCACAGAACAAAATGTAAATTTGATTTTGTCTTGTTTCTACAACTGGCCTGAGTAATAATAATAATGCATTCGATATATAATGTGATTTTTTAAGAGAGTCAAAGTGCTAGCATTATTAATTCACTCCACAGTCATACACTGGTGGTGGTAAGAGCTGACAAACTAAGCACTGCTGGAGGAAAAGCGCAGGGATATTTTTTGTTTGAGTGCACATTCATACATAAAAATTGAGGACTTTTATAAACTAAATGAATTCAAGTTTATGTATTGACAAAGGCATGCCCTGCAGAGCTACCGTAGGTGCAGAAAAAGGGGTAGTGTGCAATCATTGGAAAAATCAATGGATTTATTATATTTTTTTAAATTGCTGATGATCATTTGATGTTATAGATAATGACTGTTCTAGATAGTGTTGCATTTTCAAATTCACAATTAAAAAGATGGCAGCAGGGGTTTGCAAAATTTTATCTGTGAATTTTGACATTGCTAAGTGACAATAGGAGACAAGCAATAGCCCGACGAGAAATCAATAGAGACAATGTTGACATAAGCTTCCACTCATGACAGTCTTTGATACAATATCCCCCAGTCAGACTTACACAAGGTCAAGTGAACTCTGTAATGTGTCCTCCACTGTGGCTCACAAATGAGGTTAACAGGAACTTGTGTTGCAGGTCAGTGGCCACATCATTTAAGAGCGCAGAACCTTCCCTTTGTTGCACTTTGCCAGATTTCATTTTATGGAGTTCAAGGATGTTATTTTAGGTTTTTGACGTATGGCCTTTTTTTACAGTAATAATTAATACTATAATACCTACAGCTGTATAAATAAGGTACAGAATAAGATTCGGGAATATACTTTTAATATATCCCTCATTGATTAGAATTGCATGCAAGCTCCACACATGTTGACCAGGATGTTGAGACCTATGCAGCCAAAATGCAGAACTTTTTGTCACGCGTTTCCACACTTGTCCTCAACATGCATTCACCTCGAAAACATAAAAATTGGTAAAGGGTTACTGTTAGGCAAATGATACTATAACAACTTAGTAATTGTATTCAAAGGTAAGTAAGTTTATATTTATGTATAAGCCTACCTGTAGCCATTTAGATACAGCATAAGCATTGGTGAAAACTGTTATCATTAACATATATTAGAGTATATTTGTGTGAGAGCTCTTCAGTAAAAACAAAACCATAACGGTAAGTGTATTGTTTTTTTTATTGCATTATGTAAATTAGCTTGTTTTTACATTTTAGTAAATTCTGCATAATGTCCCAAATGGGAATGAGACACAATTACTGTATCATTTATGGACACATCTTTCTTTGTATATATTTTTACATTTGTTCTTATCTCTCTGCCCATCCACTCTTCACTGTCATTCAAGCTTTCCCCTTTAACTTACTCATTTTAAACCTTAGGCTCATTTCTTCCTTATTGCTTCTTCTCATGGAATTACTTAAAAGCAGTTGGAACACAGAAAAGCAAATTAACTATTTAAATGTGGCCATGGTTTAACTTGAATATGCAATGTCCCACTCATGTTAGAGTTGGCAGTGCGCCTATGCTCATTAAATCATGCATGTTCTGAGTGTCTTTAGTGCCATTTCACAAGTGTAGTCCACAAAACCTCCCAAAACACACTTTGGACAAATATCAGTCAACAGCAGGGAGGCCCAAGATGGGACCCAGGGGCCAGAATTGACCCGCCAAAGGGTTTGATTTGGTCAATCAATGGTTGTCATACTATGCAGCTGAAATGCCTGACTGATTTATAAATGCAATAAAGCATACTTTACTATTGGTTATGGCCTGCTGCATTAAAGAGTAGCCATTATATTTCCTAGAAACAGCCTGGTGCCCTCACTCATGGTGATCACATTAACTTCAAAGACATTTCAGGTAGGTTTGTGCATGTGTGCACATTTACACACTTTTTTTTAAAAAAAACAACACAAGTTGGGTACAAACAGGGCTCTAAATAGACCCTCACTTGTCAAAACAGAGTATTTTTTCAATTACATGTAAACGATTTTATGTTTGGCCCGTGGGAAAAGGTTTGGGTACCTCTGGTTTAAAGTATGACTATTGGACCTGGTGTGTCCCAATGTGCATTTGTCTGTATGGAAAACAACGCACTCAAAGCTCCAAAGAACACTGTGTAATTCTAGTCTTTCCTACAATTGCCCAGAGCAGACAAACTGAGCACTGTTGGAGAGAAGCACACATGTGTTTGTTAAGGTGGTATGTACTGAATCGATTTAGTTCTTGTTTTAAAGGGAAATAATCATCAGCTCAACTCCCACTGGGATTGTGAATTTCCTTGCATATATTTTATAATGATTAATTTACTCATTTACTTTGTGTCCAGTTTAAATGCATAGGCATCGCTTTTTCATACATTGCATGTCACTTTTTCATGCTACAATGATTTTTATTTTTTCTAAAGCATTTTCAAATAATTGCTGTTATTATGAGCACTATTACAATCACCATGCTAGCTCCTAATATCTGGGGAGTGTTACAAGTTACAAGTTCAAAAGAGTGTGTGAATATTTAACAATCAAGTTACAAAATGTCTTCTACCTAAAAAACTTACCTAAAAATCTCCAAGGACATGTCCATTTATGATTTACTCACAAAAGTGAATATTTATTGCTTATTTTTCATAGTTGCATTGTGTAAAAGCCTGTAAAAATACACTCGGGCTGCATTTTGAACACTGCCTTAAGAATTTTTCTGTTGCATTGAAAACCCTTACATGGAATATTTAAGCTTGTGCTGTTCCCTTTTTTGTCAGGGTAATCCTGTAATTGTGCACTGTTCAATATATTTGCTTACTGATTATTCACAACATAATTTTGTTTTTAAATATAAAGACAAGCGTGTCCGATCTGCAGTGGAATTCGAGCCATCCTTCAGGCCCGTGGTTTTGGATTGCTTTGGGCGCTTTTAGCCAACATACTGCAGATCTATATTAGGCTGCAGCTGCTGTAGCAATTTAGAGAACAGGACTTCACCAAGTGCCAAGTGCAATAAATACATAGCAGCATGCGCCGGTGACATTGCTGCGGGTAAAAAAATGACAAGACATTGGGACAATAGTGACACATAGTTCAGCAGCAGCAGTAGGTGTCCAGTGAAGGAGGAACATATTTACATTTAACATGCTACATCACTGTGTGTGTGTGCATACTGAATTTTAGGGGTGTCAAGGTTTAGCTGCTCTTCAATTCTACTGGACAATGCATATTATGACACAACATTTCCATAGTAACGACAGGCATGACAGAAACTTACAGAATATACAGTACATTTCTATTGTATAGTTGTGAAGAAAGCTTGATTATTAGTCAAAAGTTTGAAATTAGGTGGTGCCTTATCTGTTCTGAAACCTAAAACACAGACCTGCTCATGAAACATGCCTCGTGATTGTGTCCTGATATATTGCATATGAGGACGCATGTACAGTATCTTCTTATATCCGGATCTCTTTGTGAATGGGTATGCATTATCTTTTGCATTGCATCTAAATCAGTCAAGGTGTCACTCATATAAGCAGTATGTCACTGTATTTGAGCTTTTATAATTTCCACATAATAAGACCATCATAAGATCAAGTCATTTTCATCAAAGATATTCAGAAGAACAAATATAAGAGAGTATTGTTGTAGCTGAGCTTTAACATGTGACAGGAAGTATCTATCAAAATTTGTCCAAGGAAGGAACAGCGGTGAACCGGCAACAAGGTTAATGGGCCAAGGCTCATTGATGTTTGGGGGAGCTAAAGCTGGCCTTTGTTGCTTAAATTGCTGAAGAAGTTAAGGCTGTTCTGATTGAAAGATGTCAGAATACACAGTGTATCACAGTTGGTTGTGTCTGGGGCTACAGCCACAGACCAGTCAGGGTGCCGATGCGGATGAGTGCACCGCCGAAAGCGGCAACAATGGGCAATGCGAGCATCAGACCTGTACCACAGAACAATGGAAGAAGGTGTCCTGGTCTGAGTTTGAAGTGTTAAATTTGGCCTTGAGTCCCCAGATCTTAATCCAATGGAGAATCTATGGGATGTGCCTATGTGAATCCATGGATTGGACTTGTTGACTGCTAAATATTTCTGTACCACTTACACATTATACCAGTAGTGCACAGTGGAAACAGGTTTGGGTCTTCTCAAGTGTTTCCTCTTAAATCGCTAACATACAAAGCTTGTTAATTACTCCACAAACGCAACAGAGTACTGATTACCAAAGTAAATCTCTAAACATTTATCCAATTAAGCTCATCCTGTAGAGACACAAAATCCTGGGGTTGGTATATATTCTTTGGTGACACTAACATTTAGAATATATCTGAGCAATGTTGTCCATTTTGGTAAACTGTGTTCAAACCTAATGCGAGTTGAGGCAGTGTTTGGTGACGTCACTATTGGACACTCTCTGGGAAAACCTTTGCTTTTAATTAACAGCTGCAAGTCTTTTATAATGAGGGCCTCTCCCAGACCTAATTACTTTACTTTTACTGTAACAAAAACCGAAGAGCACGGCCATTTCTCTACTTCAGACCAATTAGAGATTCTACATTTGACTCCGTTATTTCCTTCCCTCCCTACCTCTCCTGAGTTTTCTTCTAATTGGTCGTCTTGGGTTCTGTGTCTTTCTGAGAAAACCTACAATTTACTTCCCAATTCATAGTGTAGCACTTTCTGTTGTCTTTATTGCTTTTTTTGAGTCGGTCCTATTGCACTCTGCAGACATCAAGCCTCATTGACAGTGATACTGACACATTGATTAAGGAATTGTTTTGCTCATTTTACATTTTGGTTATCTGAGTTTAACGTGAATGTACTGTATTTACATTTGTGATACAGCACATGTGGAAGTGAAAATCACATTCAGAAATGACAGTGGCTTTTGTGCCACTTGAAAAAGTCAGAAAACGTCCACGTCAGGAGGGTGTGATAGTCATTGCACACAGTTGATTGATGTGTCTCCTGACATCTGAATGTTTTACCCAAAGGCAGTCTGTCGGTGTGACAACTTTTTAAAGTGTTGAATATGTGTGCATTGCTAAGGGAGCTTTGACGCTGTACTTGGCAGGTGTTGCACTGACTGTGAAATTCCAAGCTCAGTGGGTAAGGGTGTCAATAAGGACAAAGCATGTTGTAGCTGCTGTTCAGATTTGGCAAGAAAACTTACGTCTGCAACCACAGAAAGTGAACTTCCTGTTGTCCACTCACAGTGAGTGAATGTGAGGGTTGTCTGTCAATGTATGTCTCTAAGTGTGACTTACTAGCAATTGACCAGGCTTTACCACACCTCACAGCCCAAAACTGAATAGTACAACTTGATCCCTGAGCCAGCCAACGCTCCTCCAGTCTGTGTGGAGTCTGCATATCCTCCCTGTGTTGCCAGGGGTTCTCTCCATGTACTCTGGCCCACCGCCCAAAGACAAGTATGTGTAGGTGAACTGGTGAATCTAAAAATTTGTCCATAGTAAATGGATGTCTCTCAGTGTGTGACTCTTGTGTTAGCCCAGCAATTAATTGGCCATTGTCCAGAGTGTACCCTGTCTCAGGCCCAAAGCTGCAGGGAAAGACTCCAACCACCCGTGACCCCTAACAGGAATAAGTGGAAACCAATGAGAAAATATACGACAAGCGGGGTGGCACTGTGGTTTCAGCCCTCGTGCACTTAAGGCTTGTAAGTGTACAATAATAGTAGTAAATAATTAAGGTAAATAATTTTGAGTAATCAGTTGAATACGGTGTTACACCTAAATTGTCTAGCTATACACAGGATTTACTTAAGCTTGGAGCATTTATGATAAAGTATAAAGTATGCATAACCAAAACAAAAAGGAGATTGTAATTAACTTAAGGAGTAATAATAATCTATCTATAGTTACAGATGCTCTTCACAGAAAGTTCTACGCCCTGCTCTTCTCTGTTAGGTAAACCTTCTCTGTATTATTTCCCTCTAAATCTGCAGCCGTTTTACATGCATGACAAGAAAACTCTGTGAGGAAACATGCTTTCTACCTGATGTCATTTTAAACTTGCTTCCTTGACTGCAGTTTATGAAATAACCATGGGCCAGAAAACAGTCTTTGCCTCATGCAGAAAAAATACATTAATGGATTTTAGAGTGCAGTAAAGTCTTGTATTCAGATGAAAGTGTACAGAGAAAAAAAGTGTTATCTCCTACACTTAGCTTTTCTGTTGGCTCCTATGCCTCTCCTTTTACTTTAACTGGCTCTCTTCTAATTACTTCATCCCACTGTGCACTCTTCTTTTGCAGTGGTGGCTTAAAACATTCATAAATTTGCATTCTCTATCAGCGCTTTCTTTAAAATGTCAATACCTTGGTACTTCTCTTGCATTAAATGGCTTTCTATTCATGTTTGTGCCCGGAATGTCATCTTGTAAAACAACTGTCTGTACCCCACTCTTCCTGGATTTATTGTGGTTATGCAACTTTGCAATGTTACTATAAAACATTACATAAACAATGGCCAAAATGTCACACAAATAACAGCAACATAAAGCCTTACCAGAGTTCACATTTGTCTGTTGTGGTTATGTTTCAAAAGATGAATACTTCTGTGCTGTTTGGCTCTGACAGGTATCGACTGCTTGATTTGTTTACGGCGCCTGAAGGTCATTTCATTCACCCTCGTGCATAAATATGCTGCTCAAAATGTTAGCGCAGCTCTCTGGTATTTAAGACTAATGGACTGCTCGACTCAGACAGAGTCGGTATGAGCACTTTGCAAGAGTCTGGCTTGCTTGACTTCATAACACATTGTAAAGCTGTTGAGAATAACAGAGAGTGGAAACAAAAGCATGAATGGTAGAACACATTAGGTGTCTTTAAGTTAAAATGCATATTAATTAAATATGTGTTGATGCAGTTCCTGATCTGACACCATGCTTTATTCTGTCTTTGAAGATTCTCAGTCATCCAGGGCATTTTGAAGAAAAG
>JALDNG010000018.1:3417500-3470000 GCA_024349245.1 Neodontobutis hainanensis
GGGGTAAATGACGATGTCAGTAGCTGGGGTAAATGACGATGCCAGTAGCTGGGGTAAATGACTATGGCAGTAGCTGTGGTAAATGACGATGTCAGTAGCTGGGGTAAATGAGGATGTCAGTAGCTGGGGTAAATGACGATGTCAGTAGCTGGGGTAAATGACGATGTCAGTAGCTGGGATAAATGACGATGTCAGTAGACGATGTCAGTAGCTGGGGTAAATGACGATATCAGTAGCTGGGGTAAATGACGATGTCAGTAGCTGTGGTAAATGACGATGTCAGTAGCTGGGGTAAATGACGATGTCAGTAGCTGGGGTAAATGACGATATCAGTAGCTGGGGTAAATGACGATGTCAGTAGCTGTGGTAAATGACGATGTCAGTAGCTGGGGTAAATGACGATGACAGTAGCTGTGGTAAATGACGATGACAGTAGCTGGGGTAAATGACGATGACAGTAGCTGGGGTAAATGACGATGACAGTAGCTGGGGTAAATGACGATGACAGTAGCTGGGGTAAATTACGATGACAGTAGCTGGGGTAAATGACGATGTCAGTAGCTGGGGTTGTTATCTCCAGCACTGGAAACACAAGGCAGATAAGTGGGTGCTGCAAATAGTGCCAAACCACTGTATCCGTTCCTCACTAAAGGTGTCTATGAAGAGTTTAATTTTTCCACTCCAGTTACATGCTCAGCTGATGACAAACCATCTCTGGGGGGATTTTCTCACCCCCTCGGCCCCTCATGCTCCACAGGCTTTATTTAGTATTGAGCATTAGAGGAAAGTGCTGTGATTAAAACGAAGTTGGGTTGGGTTTGATTAAAGGGGACACAGAATGGACCTAACTCAAGGCTTTTATTTTTTCCCCCTTTGCGCTGATTAATTGGAATATTTCTCATCCAACTCCCGAAGGCTGTAGCAGACTGCAGCGTCAGATTCTCCATCATAAAAAAGCACAACCCACAGACACAAGCTCTCTACAGCATTTAGGAGCCTTTAGATGCAATGTTAGGCACATGAAGGACAAGCAATAGTAAAGGAAATCGGATGAGGATCCCTGAGGGAGGGGATCATTGTAAGACTGCAAATATATTTTTGTTTTCTGGTATTTGTAGCACATACTGTCAATTCTGTAACTTAAAAGTTTTTGTGCTGAATGCATTTTCTTACAAGGTGAATTTAGCTAAATTGTCGCTTGGAGATTTCACTTCATTGATTGAAGATATTATGTGTAAAGTGAAACATAAGTGGTCTGCAAAGACCACTAATAGTACTGTCAAGGTAAATTATGTAATTTAATTTCACTTTGAGTAAGGTCAAGTGACGAGAAACTACTTATACTTGTACAATCAATCCACCCATCATTGTCCGCTTTTCTGGGGCCGGGTCGCAGGGGCAGCAGTCTAAGCAGAGATGTCCAGACTTCCCACTCCCCAGACACTTCCTCCAGCTCCTCCAGGGAAATACTGAGCCAGGTCTTACCCGGGGACTCCTCCCAGTGGGACATGTCCAGAGCACCTCCCCAGGGAGTCGTCCAACAGGCATCCAAAACAGAACGTAGATTGACCTCACCTGCACAATTTATTAAGTACCAATTTATTTATTTATTTCACCTTTTAATAGATAAGAAACAGGGTGAGAGATGATCCGCGCAAAATTCGAACATGGGTCTCCCACGTATTTGGCCGACTGAGCCCTTATTATAAGTACCAATTGTCAGGTACATGTACCTTGAAAGAAATCTGCTGAAAAATGCATTTTCACTGTAGCTTTTACTATAAACTCACGCTATTCATGTGCCTTGTTTTTTGTGCTTAAGCTGCCTGGTTCCACCTGTCTTTGTTTGGGTCTGTCTGGTTCCGTATGTTTCCGTCTGGTTTTGTCTGGTTTTGTCTGGTTCTGTCTGTTTTTTTTGGTTTTGTCTGGTTCCGTCTGGTTTCCGCATGGTTCCGACTGGTTTTGTCTGGTTTTGTCTGGTTCCGTCTGGTTCCTTCTGGTTTCCGCATGGTTCCGACTGGTTTTGTCTGGTTTTGTCTGGTTCCGTCTGGTTCTGTCTGGTTCTGTCTGGTTCCGTCTGGCTATTTCCGTCTGGTTCCGCCTAGTTCCGTCTGGTTTCTGCCTGGTTCCGTTTGGTTCCGTTTGGTTCCGTCTGGTTCCGTCTGGTTCCTATTTCAGCATGCACTACTCTCTTACTTTTTGTTATGTACACATTACTTTTTGTTTTGGAAGTTTTTTGATTTTTATTACAAGACACCTATGGCAGGATTGTGCAGTTTCAAATTCAAACACTCTTGATTTTTTCTTTTACACCAGTAACAAGATGATCTAATAGGCCTCGTAGTAAAGGAACCTCCCATTTGTGCTGGACTGGGGGCAACTTGGATTGAGTGCTGTCATTGAACCCAACTCCATTAAGCAGCACAGGGGCCTTCTATACAACTATAGGAGGCCTACATATGGTTTACTTATCCTTATCCTTACTTAAGTTGTTTTCTGTGCCTAAAGTTGTGAATGCTGTTCCTGCAAATGCTCCACATATTATAGACAACTGAAATTTCTGTCAACTATTTTGTAACACTGAGTAGTTTTAAATATTAATGGATAAATCACTCATATCCTTTTCTTGGTGAAAGAAACCCCTCAGGAGGTTATTTGTTCTCATTTGTTTCTCTGGACATCGTACATTATATATTTTGGACATTGTACAGATTTCAATAAAATAATAATGAGCGTGCAAGTAAACTTTCCCAAGTTAAAGTTCCCCATTTTGAATCTGGCTTCATCTCCTTGTTGCTCAGGTGCATTTGAGTAAAGCACTTATCTGCTTCGACTGAGGTGCTTGTTATTAACGGTGCAGCTCCCAAGTGAATGTGTCGGCGAGTGTGAAAAACGGAGCTAAGCAAACCTTCCCTGAAAATAAGTCAAATTTTTTTTTTTAAAGAAAGAAAAACTCCAGTGGGGAAATGTGTGCGAGACGGAAAGGGGAGGATTAAAGTGTTATTTGTCCTCACAATAAGAAACACAGGCCCCCCGAGTGCAACCTTATAGAAGAGACAAATATGGCCAGTACATAGGGAACTGCGACTATGATTGTAAATGCATGCACTGTGAGACTAATACAGACGAAGACAATAGTAAAAAAGAAGCAAAAAGAAAGAGTTACGATAGTAAAATGGAGCAGTCAGGAGGGGAGATAAGGCAGAGAGAACAAAAAGTAGTAAAATGCATGTAGAATGGAGTCATTAATCTTTGAGATGCCCCTTTCGACCCATGGCTCTAAATTGCCTGCTATTTATAGGCCGTCATCCAGGGCAAGCCTAGTGTCGACACACCTCTCATTGGTCCAGAGAGGGGTCAGAGGTCAAGAGATTTAACTTCAGTCGCAGACTTGGTGTCTCCAAAGTGTATGTCCATATACAGTATGTGTGAGTGTTGTGTGAGAGATAGGAAAAGGGTGTGTGAGATGATTTAAGCGTCGCTCTGAATGTGTGTCTCTTGCGGCTTCATTATCCGAGATGGAGAATCACACAGTGAGGCAGCAGAATTACCTTTTAATGGGACTATTTCCCCCGAAAAACGGAGAGGGATAAGATAAGAAAACACACACTTCCACACAAGCACAAGGGAAAATAAGACATGTAAAGATGGCGATAACCGGCGACGACCTTACTTGGGCAGGACAACTTTTGTAGGTGCTTTGTTGTTGAACTAATGCCACAATGACAACAGTGTGGACAAATGTGGCTTAGATATGTCACTGCAGCACAACACACATGCTTGTTATGGAGGCAACTGCTGGCCAAGAATATCATCAAAGATGTCCAGTGAAAATAATGTACACAGAAGAAGAATTTACAGTGATTCTACATAGTTTCTAACCTAGTATCTGGCCAAAAGGAAGCCCTTGTTAAAGATCATTACATTGGCTCTTTTTTTTGCTCCAAACTGTTGAAAAAGACAGAATAACAGACAAAGACAAAGAAAAAACAGAATGAAACTGATTTGTTTATTGTTTATATTGGGTTAAAATAAGTAAAGATTGACGTTCACAATCACAGAGTCAAACAGTATTTTTGCTGTCTATACAAAAAAAATGTCTGTATTAAATGTTAGACCAATGTGGTCTTCTGAAACGATGCAGGAACTTAAGCTCTCTAAGCACATTATTTTGATTAACGAACATAATTGGCTAATGCAATGCCCCATAACCAGCCATGTAGACTAGTAATGGTGGAGGTCTTATATTAAACACTCTTTCCTGTTCATTTTCTTTTAAACCATTTCCAAAATAGCAGCTTTTTAGTATTTAACATTTGTGCTAACTTGTTCCGTGAAACAAAAACTCTCTACCTTCATTTATCTTTTTGTTTATTGCTCTTTCACTCAAGAAATCATGTTGCCATGCCTTTGAAAACTGCTTTAAAAATCCTTTAAAAAGGTTTTATTGCAATCATTGACCAGCATACTCAACATCTTAAATAAACTTACTCCAAATAACTCCCACAATTTAGACCTTTTTGAGTTCAACAAATGAAGCCCTATGAAAGACCTGTAACAACTGTACAGCCATGTTACACAGTTAATCAAAAAAAAAAAAAAAGGAAGGCTGAAAATAAATCCCATGCTGTGAAAGCTATGCAGATGCTTATAAAAAAAATCCTGACACCCTCATCAGTGTCACAGCTCGGTTCCGTGCCGAGCCCGGGCTGCCAGTGTCCTGCAGGGACAGCTGTTGTCACGACAACCAAAGTGCATGTGACGGCCAATCAGGCGAAAACCCCCGGCCCAAATCAGGTCCCATGATGTCTTTGCTGGAGTCTCAGTAAATTGTTCTTGAGTGAATGTGTGTATGTTAGGGGACAATATGGCTGCCGGCGGTGGTGTCCATCTTTGCTGCGTCATGCTTTGCTGACCTGTCTACAGTGATTGCATGTGACACCCGTCTTCCTCTTCACTTGTGTCTTTGTTTAATGTGAAATCAACACTTGGGCAAGACTTCCTTTAAATTAAAATGTCGGGTTTCTTTATTGTTTTGTTTTTGTCAAAATGTTGGCACTCAATGTGTAAACTCTTCTTCTGGTGGGTGCAGTGTCTAAGCCTGAGGGAGCTGCACTGTTTGTTTTGTGCTTGTCATTGATTATGCAGATGATGATGATGTTGCTTTAATTGCATTCATGAAAATGTTTCCTGACAGCATGACCAATCTGAAATCAGAACCAAAGCTGTGTGCGTGCATGTGCGTGTGAGTGTGCGCCTGTGGCATTGATTCTTCTGTAGGCCATGTGGAAAGTTTGCTCTTTGTGTGACCTCAAAGACTCAGACAAAACTAGGACAACGCAGTAAGTACACATTAGCACGAACACTCTCACATGTACTTAGCAGAGTCGTATTAACCTGGCTCAAGCTTCTATCGGACTCAGGTGTATAACTGTTATTAAAAGATGGCAGAGTGAGCATTACAACTAATATGCTCGTTTGGAGCATTAGTTAACTTTCCAAATAAGCGAATTCAAAGCATTGCAGAATTATTTGTTGTAACCTTGAGTAAACATGGCTATAACTATTTTTGTGCTTTTCTGTCTCTTTTTTTCTTCCATCAGAAAGTGGTTTTGGATTAGAACCCATTAGCAGTTTTTTACCTAAATTTTGTATAGAGCGCATGGTTGCCTTACTCAAAGGGTTTGATCCCCAGGCCCCCCGAGCTGCAGGCTCCCCCCAGGCCAAAGGCATGTAGAAGTGAACTGGTGACACTAAATTGTCTATATTGAATGAATAAGAGTGTGAACAGTTGTCAGTATCTGTCTCTAGTTAGCCCTGTGATTGTCCAGTATGTGCCCCCACCAGAGTGTGCACTACATGTATACATATTTTTCTTTTTTATCGGCTTTATTGCCCTAATCTCTACTTATTCTACATTTGTGAACAAGTTCTATTCCACAGGCAAGAATCTGAACCATGCTACTAGGCTGATATGATGAACCATTCGGCAAGGTACTGCATTAAATAAGTATCATACAACCAGACTTTAATTCAACGTATATAATTATAGTACAAAAGATGTTCCCTCCTTCCCTCACTCGTGAACAAGACGCCGAGATACTTGAACTCCTCCACTTGAGGCAGCATCACTCATCGGCCTGAAGGGGACAAGCCACCTTTTTCTAGCTGAAAACCAAGGCCTCGGACTTGGAGGTGCTGATTCTCATCCCAGCAGCAGAATGAATGAATAAGAAAACACCAAAAACAGACATTTAGGAGCTTGTGTTATCATTGAAGCTTCATATTAAAACCATGGACCAACAGATTTTAGCCATTTTTTTAGCCATTTTATTGTCAGGTATAAAGGGCATCTAGGACGAAATGTGTCATGGATGCATTCTGAGATCTTTGTTGGTAAGTATTCCGTTGTTTGGGGAGGGGATCTCTGTGGAGGACTGAATGGGTTTGAAATCTAGCTTAGAATGAAGTACTTTCACCCAATCATATCTTTGTAGGATCAGCACTCAGTTATATTTAAGGTGTGATGGTGTCAATAGAAGTGTGTTACTGAGACGATATAACGTGTGATCAGTCATAAAGGCTTTTACGTAAGAGAAAAATAATCAGAGAGAAACCCATGAGAGAAAAGGTTGTTATCTATGTTTGTCCACAGACAAGAGGAAGACGAACGCAAATGAAAGGTCTGAAGAGGGCCACAGTCTCTTTTTTTGATCTAATGTGACTTCCCATGTTTTCGGCCATAGACAGTGCACAGCAAGTGACCGTCTGTTTGTTCCCACAGCTGGTGCCTGTGTTTTTTCCTGCAGTTGTTGTTAATGCTGTTATTTTTCTTTCATTCTCATGGTACCTTCTGGGGCAGGCACACTGGATTATTAATTATTCATGATAGCAAAAGAACGGAAGCATCAAACTCTACAGGCTTACTTCCAGCACCACAGTGTACGCACACATTCTCGGTGTAATATACAGCAGTTGAGTGTGTAAGATCAAACAATTCAATTAAAACAATTAGCGCACTTCTTTCTCATAAAATACTCAAACTTTAATGTCAGTCTCAGCTTTTGGACGCAGAACATTTTACTTCTGAAAGCGCACGTTTTCAAATATTCATGTGAGATCTTGTCAAACAAGGATGGTGCATTAGCATTCTTGTGGTTGAAGTTGTTTGTCGACGCAGGTAGGGAACGGGAGTTTAAATGCTTCCCCAAATCATTCCCCCTGGCCTTGAAAGAGTGGCATTTCAAAGTGTTCAAGGAATTGAGGAATAGCAACTACAAGGTTTGAATAATTCACAGAAATGCTCACAACTTTAGCATATTACATTACTCGCAACATTTAACTAATGGTTGTGTTGGCAAAATACGGTATGTAATAATAAATTTATAATGTAAAAGTATGAGGTGAAGAGTTGTACCTAAGACTATGTGAAGTAAAATAAGCAGTGCTTTTTTAGTATTTCGGCACTATTGTTGCTCCAGTAGCTGCATAGCACTGTCAGCACAACCTGTCACTTCTAATATCAACCTCCAAAATGCACAACAACACACACTCAAACACACAAACATGTACCACTGTCATAAACAATGCTAGTGAACCATATACTATATTCAAAAACAAAAATGAACAACATTTTTTAACGCAACACTTTGGTTTTTGTCCCCATTTTTAGAAAGTTGAACTCTAAGATCTAAGACTTTTTTTATGTTCTATTTTTTAAAAGGCCTATTTCTCTACAATATTGTTCACAAATCTGTCAAAACCTGTGTTAGTGAGCACTTCTCCTTTGCCGAGACAATCCATCCACCTCACAGGTGTGGCATATCAAGGCCCCTCTAAAATGTGCAGTTTTATCACACAGCACAATGCCACAGATGTCGCAATTTTTGAAGGAGCGTGCACTTGGCATGCGTCTGGCCTTTTGGAGAAGGTGTTCTCTTCACAAAAAGTGGTCCCACCAAATACTGACGAGTTTTAGGACCCCCCTTCCCCAATACAGTGAAACTGCACATTTTAGAGTGGCCTTTTATTGTGTCCAGCCTAAAGCACACCTGTGCAATAACCATGCTCTCTAATCAGCATCTTGATATGCCACACCTGTGAGGTGGATGGATTATCTCACTAACACAGATTTGGACAGATTTGTGAACAATATTTGACATTTGTATATAGAAAAAGTCTTAGATCTTTGAATTTAGCTCATGAAAAATTGGGACTAAAACAAGTGTTGTGCTAAATTTTTTGTTCTGTATATAATCCCTATCTGAATATATATGCTCCCTGAACCAGCACTTTTTGCTCATGGTTTTTCCAGTCCACTCAAGTTTGATAGATTTAGACGTTCCATCTCGAGTAAACATATCACAAAAGATGCAGCCTGACTTTTTGCAATTCCCTAGAACCATGTCAATATTCACATGTAAAACAACTTGAGTCATAGTCAGAGGTTAAATAAATAATATCCAGAAATTATTCAAGATGTAACTCTTGCATTGAGGCTTCTGGGCAAAAAATAATAAATCGTCCAATGAGCTGATTATATTCTATGACACATCCCCATCTAGTGTAATATTATGAGAATGCACTCGCACATAAAGTTATCAAGTCACTTCACATTTTCTTTCTGAGGATTTAGCTTCAGAGTATGTGTTCTGTTGTGTATTGAGTGATTCATCCTTTTCTACAGCATTGTGACTTGTCTAAATAAACCACTCACTGTCACGAGCCATTCTGTGACTGTTAATAAAGTGTCCAGGCTGCAGCATGGATCCATGTATGCTGGGGGGGGATTAACAGCCCGCAGACATCAGCATTTTAAGCTCAGAAGATGCCCATGTTTTAAACAGATCTTCTGATTTCTCTTTTGATGTATTAATTTAAGAATACTGTTTGGTGAAATGCATTTCATTAAATTGAGTCCACAAATTCATTCAGTTTTGTTTTGAAAGTACATCCATTCTTGAACCTTATGCCTATCAAACATTCCTCAAATGTAAATCACATTTACCAGTTGCAGAATTACCGATTTTGATGCTGTGATTCAACAATTTTTGATTTCACACTTTTTCATCCAGCTGAAAGAGTGTGTGCTGAGTGGCATATATCCATTTTAAAAGCCAGAAGGGACAGGAAAAACAGGACACCATTCTGCCAACGTCTCACTTTAAAGACAATTGCTTCGACTAATCGCTCTCTATGCTCCACCTCTGCTTTTCCAATTTAAATTCTGTGCCCCATTCTTTTTATATCTCCTCCAGCCTCATATGCATAAGCTCTCCCTCTGCTTTGCTGTCAACTTTAATAAAGCCAGAGTCTGTTTCTGTGTCCTAAGTGGTCTAAGGAGGCCTATCACTCTGTGCTGAGTCCTACCGGTTGATAGGGGACCGAAATAGATTTCTATTATTTAAGTTGGGTCATAATTATTTGTCACGGCACTTATAAACCCCGCCCTTTAAAAAGGAACCAAGCAACAGGATACCAGACTAACTTATTTTGTATAGTGTAGGAAAAAAGTTAGTTGTGGCTGGCCATGCAAACATTCATGGTTCCCATACATCCTTGATAAAATGGGCGGGGCAAACACACATCCAGGCATTTCAAGCGTTTTGCAAATCACACGTAAGGACCCAAACACTGGACTCTGGTAAGTAGTCCCAAACAGTTCATTATTTTTGAGTTGAATAGTATTCCATAGGTGAGCGTTGAGCCAAGAAGAGTTGTTGGTGTAGGGTGGAGCCAAGCAGAAGGTAAAACCAGAGTCTGGGTGTTAGGAATGGCTGGAAATGTCTGGATAACAGTGTCTGGACAAGAATTTTTGGTAAGTAGAAATCCAAATGGTTTTCAAAAGTTTTAAAAGTTAAAAATACTAATGAGGAGTGGAAGCTGGACCAGGGTTTAAGTACACTGAGAAGATTGTAGAAGGACCACAGGTGCGCAGCAATCAGCAGGCAGGTGAGTAAAAAGCTACACCCAGTAGATACACACACACACACACACACAAACAGAACACACACACAACACACAAGGGGAGTGGAGCAGACAGAGACAAACAAAGGATCATGACAAAACGGACTTGTAGAATTGTGTTGAAATGGAACAGTACTTTAGGCTCATCCTAGTAGGGGGCATGGGGGTTCTCCCGAAGAAGGTTTTTAACAAAATAGGTGTACTTTCCTGCATTTTGGAGCATTTTAGATGATGCTAAAACATTGAAAATGTCAATGTTTTGCATAAAACTATGTTTAAAATTTGAGATTTTAACGGCCACAGCTTACAGACTTCACACACAACAAGCATGAAAATGCCCGGATGTGTTTTTGCCAAGCCCATTTTATCAAGGATGTATGGGAACCATGGATGTTTGCCTTAGCTCCTTCTTCACCACGACAGACCGCTACATCGACCGCATTACTGCAGAAGCTGCACCAATCCGTCTTTCAATCTCACGCGCCCTCCTTTCCTCACTCGTGAACAAGACCCCAAGATACTTGAACTCCTCCACTTTAGGCAGGAGCTCTCCACCAACCTGAAGGGGACAAGCCATCCTTTTTTGACTGAGATCCATGGTCTCAGACTTGGAGGTGCTGATCCTCATCCCAGCCGCTTCACACTCAACAGCAAACCGTCCCAGTGCAAACCGTCCTGGCATGATGGAGCCAACAGGACAACATCATCTGCAAAAAGCAAAGACGAGATCCTGTGGTCCCCAAACCAGACTCCCTCCGGCCCCCGGCTGCGCCTAGAAATGCTGTCCATAAAGATAATGAACAGGACCGGTGACAAAGGGCCGCCCTGCCGGAGTCCAACATTCACCGGGAACAGGTATGACTTACTGCCGGCAGTGCAAACCAAGCTCCTGCTCTGGTTGTACAGGGACCGGACAGCCCTTAGCAAAGGGCCCCGGACCCCATACTCCCAGAGCACCTCCCACAGGGCACCACGAGGGACACAGTCGAAAGCCTTCTCCAGATCCACAAAACACATGTGGACTGGTTGGGCAAACTCCCATAAACCCTCCAGCACCCTGGAGAAGGTATAGAGCTGGTCCAGTGTTCCACGACCGGGACGAAAGCCACATTGTTCCTCCCGAATCTGAGGTTCAACTATCGGCCGCATTCTCCTCTCCAGTACCCTGGCATAGACTTTCCCGGGGAGGCTGAGGAGTGTGATCCCCCCCCTTGAAAAGAGGGACCACCACCCCAGTCTACCAGTCCAGAGGTACTGTCCCCGACCACCATGCAATGTTGCAGAGGCGTGTCAACCAAGGCAGCCCTACAACATCCAGAGACTTGAGGTACTCGGGGCATATCTCATTGTTATAAGAATTTTCTATATCCTTATATCTATCCAGAGAGACACGAAGACATTATAATTTAACAAGCAAGGACCAGGTTTTAATCCTTGCAAGAATTGAAGCAAAGCAGACACACAGTACAATGTTACAGCGGGAGGTTTGCTTCAAGATGTAAACAGAACATGAGATTATATACAACACAGGTGGGAGGCGTTCAAGGCTCCAGGTGCAAAAGTCCCGTGACAAGCCATGTCTCACTCTAGTTATGTCTACTTCATGGATTAGCGCGAAGAACATGACATGAATTTGACATAACCTGAAGAGAAATATAAGCCCCCAGTAACTCTAAACATTAAAATTAAAATTCTTATAATACTCATCCACCCCACCCCCTGTCCCTTGCCACCGAAGAGCTTCCCAACTACCTCAGTGACTTTGGCCCGGGTGATGGACGGGTCCACCTCCGAGCCTTCGGCCTCCGTTTCCTCAGTGGAAGACGTGTTGGTGGGGTTTAGGAGATCCTTGAAGTATTCCTTCCACTGTCCAACAATGTCCCCAGTTGATGTCAGCAGATTCCCACCTCCACTGTAAACAGTGTTGGCAGGGCACTGCTTCCCCCTTCTGAGGCGCCGGACAGTTTGCCAGAATTTCTTCGAGGCCGACCGATAGTCCTTTTCCATGGCCTCATCGAACTTCTCCCAGACCCAATTTTTAGACTATACAACCACCTGGGCTGCAATCTGCTTGGCCTGCCGGTACCTATAAGCTGCCCCAGGAGTCCCACGAGCCAAGCAGGCTCGGCAGGTATCCTTCTTCAGCTTGACTTTGTTCGGGAGTTGCCGCCACGACATGCTCTGGAGACTTTACGGCTACAGCTTCGAGTGGCCGCATCGACAATGAAGGTGGAGAACATGGTCCACTCGGACTCAATGTCTCCAACCTCCCTCGGGATCTGGTCGAAGCTCTGCCGGAGGTGGAAGTTAAAGATCTTTCTGACAGCAGGCTTGGCCAAACGTTCCCAACAAACCCTCACATTACGTTTGGGCCTGCCGAGTCGGTCCAGCTTTCTCCCCCGCCATTGGATCCAAATCACCACCAGGTGGTGATCAGTTGACAGCTCCGCCCCTCTCTTCACCCGAGTGTCCAAGCATTACGGCCGGAGGTCAAATGAAACAACTAGTCGATCATCGACCTCCCGCCTAGGGTATCCTGGTGCCACATGCACTGATGGACACCCTTATGCTTGAACATGGTGTTCGTTATGGACAAACTGTTGCTAGCACAGAAGTCCAATAACAGAACACCGCTCGGGTTCAGATCCGGGGGGCCGTTCTTCCCAAACACGCCCCTCCAGCTGTCACTGTCGCTGCGCACGTGAGCGTAGAAGTCCCCCAGTAGAACAATGGAGTCTCCAGTCGGAGCACTTTCCAGCACCCCTCCCAGAGACTCCAAGAAGGCCAGGTACTCTACACTGCCATTTGGCCCGTAAACACTAACAACAGGGAGAGACATATCCCCGACCCGAAGGCGCAGGGAAGCGACCCTCTCGTTCCCGGGGTTAACTCTAACACATCGCCTCTCACCGCAGGCAACTCCAGAGTAGCGGAGAGTCCATCTCTCGAGGATTACCAGAGCCCAAGCTGTGCGTGGAGGTGAGCCAAAATATCTCTAGTCGGTATCTCTCAACCTCCCGCACAAGCTCAGGCTCCTTCCCCGTCAGCTTGGTGACATTCCATGTCCCTAGCACCAGATTCCGTGTCCAAGGACTGGGTCGTCGAGGCCTCCGCCTTCGACTGCCACCCAATCCACTTTGCACCGGCCCCGCACCTAAAGGTAAATTACTTAATTTACACACTAGTTCCACTAGTTATACTTAAGTTGTTAAAGCCTTAATCACAAAATAACACTAAAATGTTAAGATTGTGGGATAATTAAGTGGGATGTTGTTGACAGTTCCCAGGTTAAAGGTTTACTTTTTATGTGTCATGTTTTCCTCATGAGCTACACTCACTGCTCCTGAGCTACACACTGCTCCAGAGCTACACTCACACTGAACTAGAGCTACTCTGCTCGTGAGCTACACTCACGCTGCTCCTGAGCTACAATCACGCTGCTCCTGAGCTACGCTAAACTCGCGCTGCTCCTGAGCTACACTGCTTGTGAGCTACACTCACGCTGCTCCTGAGCTACGCCAAACTCACGCTGCTCCTGAGCTGCACTCAACTCGTGCTGCTACTGAGCTACACTCTTGCAGCTCATGAGCTACACTGCCCCTGAGACACACTGCTCCTGAGCTACACTCGCGCTGCTCCTGAGCTACACTCGCGCTGCTCCTGGGCTACACTGCTCCTGAGCTACACTCGCGCTGCTCCTGGGCTACACTGCTCCTGAGCTACACTCGCGCTGCTCCTGTGCTACTCGCGCTGCTCCTGGGCTACACTGCTCCTGAGCTACACTCGTGCTGCTCCTGTGCTACTCGCTGCTCCTGAGCTACACTCGCGCTGCTCCTGAGCTACACTCGCGCTGCTCCTGAGCTACTCGCGCTGCTCCTGTGCTACTCGCGCTGCTCCTGGGCTACACTGCTCCTGAGCTACACTCGCGCTGCTCCTGTGCTACTCGCGCTGCTCCTGGGCTACACTGCTCCTGAGCTACACTCGTGCTGCTCCTGTGCTACTCGCGCTGCTCCTGAGCTACACTCGCGCTGCTCCTGAGCTACACTCGCGCTGCTCCTGAGCTACTCGCGCTGCTCCTGTGCTACTCGCGCTGCTCCTGGGCTACACTGCTCCTGAGCTACACTCGCGCTGCTCCTGTGCTACTCGCGCTGCTCCTGTGCTACTCGCGCTGCTCCTGGGCTACACTGCTCCTGAGCTACACTCGCGCTGCTCCTGTGCTACTCGCGCTGCTCCTGGGCTACACTGCTCCTGAGCTACACTCGCGCTGCTCCTGTGCTACTCGCGCTGCTCCTGGGCTACACTGCTCCTGAGCTACACTCGCGCTGCTCCTGTGCTACTCGCGCTGCACCTGAGCTACACTTGCGCTTCTCCTGGGCTACACTGCTCCTGGGCTACACTCGCGCTGCTCCTGGGCTACACTGCTCCTGAGCTACACTCGTGCTGCTCCTGGGCTACACTCTCGCTGCTCCTAAGCTACACTCAACTCGCGCTGCTCCTGAGCTACACTCAACCCGCGCTGCTCCCGAGCTACACTCAACCCGCGCTGCTCCCGAGCTACACTCAACCCGTGCTGCTCCCGAGATACACTCTCGCTGCTCCCGAGCTACAAATATTGTAATCCTAAATAGGGCTTAAGTAGACATTTCTACATTACAAAGCTTTGTGAATGAGGCCCATTGTTATCAGGTCTAAAGAAACAAACAAGTGGCAAACTTTGATATCACAAATTAATGGGAGAATACAATCCTTACATTTTCTGGTTAGTGAAATAATTTAGCGAATTTAGGAAATTCTGTCATGGGTGTTGCAGTTAATGGTCCTATATAAAACATTATCTTTATTTGAAGTCATTAGCAGGTGAACCTTTATTGTTAATATTTTTACCCAAATTTTATGACATTCTGTGTTACAATAAAGAGATTCTTCCAAAAGCCTGAGTTCTGCCTAAAGAAATGTGTTCTCATTCCTAATACGTGAACTTCTGTGAACGTGCTGTGCAAAATTAAAGATTACAAGTCCAAGCCTCACACTAAATCCATCTATTTCTGTTTCTGTGGAGACATGCTGCTGTCTATCAACAAACCCAGTGGAAATAAGTCTGAATAAACCTAAAATAAAAAGAACTGTGTTACAATGTGTGTTCAAAAAAGAAACATGAGTGTGCTTTTTATCCAGCAGTGCTCAGTTTGTCCTCTGAGCATTTGATCACAAACAGAATCTCAGTGGCGTGCTTACGATTAGCCCAACAAGCACCGGACCAAAACTGACGGGAAAAATCATCTGAATGTGAGCAGTGCTGACAGTGAGGAGACTGTAGCCTTAATGTTTACAGACTCAGATAAACTCATACAACAGGTTAAACAGAAAATTAGATTAAGTCATTGATCAGACTGTAGGCCTACTTTAAAGTCGGACATAAAAGGCATAAAAGGAATAAACTACTAGCTCAAACTCAACAGCTGATTCTTTGAGATTTCATGGGTTTTATTAACAAATGCTAATGCCAAATAAATAAATAAGGCAGTTAAAATTTAAAATAATTTTACATTTATTTGCACAAATATGAAAAAAACTTTATCTATATACATATTAAAACACAAAATTTGTCAATGTTAGTATCATGTGACTGTAGCAGCTTGTGTCTAGTATCATGTCTCACGTCAAATGACTGCACAGGCTACTTTGGCATAGGGTCCATAGCGTCCAAATTTGTCTCTACCCACCACGGTGACACAAATCTTTTGGCCAGGCCTGAATTTGGTGATAATCGAGAACATGGGAAGGGGTGCAGCCGGAAACTCTCCAAGGTTTTTCCAGTCCTGGAAGACGCCACTGCCCATAGCCTGTTCTGTTGTATACAATACTCTGCAGACAGAGTGAGAGCGAGGGAAACAGAGTCTGAAAATATGCTTTGTGTCAAAAATATATAGATTCAAGGCCTAGAGATAAGCACCATAAGCTGTAGATGACCATAAACAGACTAATTGGTTTCATATTATTGTACATTTTTGTCACTTGTCTAAGCATCAGTTTTTTTAGTTTTTACCTGTAACTCTCCATTGGTGGAGCCAAGATGTCATCCTCATCATCTCTCCAGACCACAGAGAGCTGAGGGGGGTTCTTGATGAGTACTACCTCAACCCTTAGCTTAGGAGGCATGCTATAAATGGCAGCCTGTGGGGATGAAGAGATGGTACACGGCATTTCGGGTAGTGGAGGATATGGCAGCTCTTCCTGTAGGATCAATTAAAACAGCGAAAAACATTGTTATACTAAAATATTAATGAAAATTTACAAAGCACATATTTGATTAAAATTTTTTGTTGCTAGATTTGCAAGAAGCCTAAATGAAAGAAATAGATTTAAAGGGAAATTTTTACAGAACAAGCAGGTTTCAATTGGGCCAACAGAAACAAATCTCATCAAACATCTACAGTTGGTTGTGTGTGAATGTATTACCGGCTCCGACTTAATTCGCTTCGGACTCCTGTCAACATCAGGAGAGGGCAATTCCACTTGAGGCCTTTTTAATGGCATTGACAATGTGGGCGTGCATGTGTCTTCTGACTTGTGTACTTCTTCCTTCTTTATTAGCTTGGCCAAACCCATAATCATCTGAATAAATAAAATCAATAGGACAGTTTTGAAGCATAGGTAACATACCTATATATAATAATAAATTGGTTATGAAGCATATATAGTAGTATGATTAAGTCAGCATTTTGATGTTGCTTCATTGCATATATATTTAGGAATAATTGAAAAATGCATCAACGTGAGTGAAAAAGACAAAAAAATAAAATAAAATAAACAGCAAGACACTATGTGGATTGTGTATAATGTGCTAACCACATTGCTAACATGTGGTTAGCAATTTATACACAAACATTTAAAAAAAAATTTTTTTTAACCAAAAGGTGAAAAAAAAGGTTTGGATAAATAAACATTTAAAATCCTAAATAAAATGTTATAACAAAAAAAAAAGTGAGAAAATAGAGAAAGACGTGGTCATGGGTGTGTGTATGGTTTTCAGTGTTGATAGGTACTGTAGGCAGTAAAGACAAAACTAATTTTGTCTTCACAGCTGCACTGTTTGGTTCAAACCAAATCTTCAGGTGTAAAAGCTCCAGCGGACCATGGTTTGGACTAAACAGCTCCTTTTGGTCTTGGTCCGGACCATGGTCTAGTTTGTATGTAGTGTGAAAGCGCATTTGGCAATAGTTCGGAATTTTGAACCAAATGCACAAAGAGTGAATGGGGAAGTAAACAAAGAAAACGGATAACGTCTGCTTTGAAAAATACATCAAATGCATACGTTTTACGTTTGTATGGCATTATTTCTATTACTACACCAAGACAGAGGCTTCCTGTGAAACCAATTGTTTCCCAATATGTCTTATAGCAATTTAAATCTAATCTAAAGCAGTGCATCCAAAGCTTTAGCTGTTTGTTTTCTATACTAACATGCCAACCTTAGGGTTATTGTATTTATTGTTATTGTATTTCTACTGTCAAAACTGTAAAAAGAGCCTCTGAAGAGACGACACATTCACCTCAGTAAAAGCTGACTACAGAAGGCACTGCCCCCGTTGACAACGTGAGAAGTCCAATTTTAGAAACTGTAGTGTGAAACCAAAAGGTAAGGAACCTAAAGAATACTGCGTAACAATTCGTGAGTGCTGCTCTTGGTGTGGACTTTCAGGTGTGAAATGCCCTAAGACCACAGTGACCCACAAAGAAGCAGCTGTTGGGGGTAGCTGCAGTAAAGGTATAACACCACAAAGAAGAAATTTGGGAGAATTTTGAAATGTCAATTACCAATGTAGTTACATACTAAAGAAATATGATCTAAAAACATGTTCATATGTCAGTAATTATTTTTGCTTCTGGAGCCCTGAAAGTGCTTTGTTTAAGTGTATTATTTATGAAGTTTTCAGTTTAACCTCATACATGTGTGCTGTGTTTCAAAAGATGAGGAAACCTACCCGACTCTGAGGATGGTTATTAGTAGGAAGAGATGGAGAAGGAGATGCCCGCTCCCGAGTTAAATCTTCAACAGCAGCTTTCAAAGCTGCAGTGCACATTATTCAGTTTAATACAATGTTATAATAAACTACTTTGTTTAAGGTTGTGTAAAATCATGTTACCTGCATTGTCTGCATGAAGTCTCTCAAGTTCTTTCTTTGTATTTTCCTAAACAAAATACCAATAAGCTACAGTTTGTGATACGCAGTGTGGCCAAATCAAATCAAACAAAGCGCCACTGAAAAATGAATTCTAAAAAGTTAAGTGAAAAGCTATTACCATGAATTGTACCATGAGTTCTCCAGTTCCTTCCCTTAAGTCCATACTGACCGAGTCTATTAAAAACACAGCTTTAAATAGAATCTCTGGGACAGTGTTCAGAATGTATACATGTATGTAGAAAACTTACTTTCAGATACACTTTTTAAACTGTCGTCCTCTGAATTTGACCTGGAAAAAAAAAAAAAAAACAGATTATGTCTCAATTTAAATAAAAAAGTAGCTCAAACACAATTATAGAAGTCAAAGATTTAACATACCTGGACATTCTGTCATTAACCAGAGAGGCTGTCAAATTCTGAAAAAGATTATTATGAATGTATATTAATATAGTAGTATAGAAGTATAGTAGTAGTATAGAAGTAGTAGTAGTAGTATAGAAGTATATATTTCAGCCAGACTTAATTTATTATCACATGGCAAACATATCTGAAAAAGCAAAGGCAGTTTGTCAGACCTTCACATTTGTCTTTGCCATTTGGGCGTAAGCTGCTTCTGCTCTCTTAGTCACCGTCGTCATCCGGGCCTAAGAAAGAGAATGTGCCTTTTAATGAGAAAAAGATGTGTGGTTTACATATGATATTATTATATTCAGCTCTATGCTAACCTTCAGTATTTTGACAGAGCTCTCGTAGTTGTTCCCATGTTCCAGTTGTTTCTGGATTGTTTCTATTAAAGCATCAAGCCTGTTTTCCTTTTTCTTCATCGCACAGTGAACTTCCTGCTCGATCATTCTCTCCACCTGTGGACACAAAGATGCATATTTGTATTAGACAACTACATATATTACTGCTGTTGGACATTTTTAAAAACTTATGTCTGGAAAAAAAAAAAAATTATGACAGCACTTACTTCCTGTTTTGAGATTTTAACTTTGTCTTCCTTGGCTGCAGGGGAAGCTGACCTGGCAGGAAAACTCTTCATTCTGTAAATGCAACAAGTTCACACAGAATAGAAACTGGTGCCGCATGTGACCGTAAATAGAAGTGAAGGTAAAAGACACTCATAAAAGCAAAACAATTCAAATGTAAACGCCAGGACTAAAGTTATTGTTTATTATAGGAATGAAGGGCGCAGGGAACATGTTGATGTATGAATTTTGTGTTTTAATGTATGGATATGCTGGTCATAACAACGTTTATTGGAGACACATACAGCTATGTTAGGCTGTGACATAGAGCTGTCATGTCAGATTAATAAAAGGAAAGAGCAGTCTGACATCAATCAACTGAGTTATGTTTAACCTACTGATCTCCCTTCGACTATGATCATAGCTCGATTAAATCCTTTTAGCAACAAGAGTTTATTGTGTTTGTGATTTTTTTTTAAACAATAGTTTGAAATAACTCATGTGTATTTATTAGAAACATTAAAGTTTTTTAACTAGGGCATTTTAAGTATTTAATATTGTCGGCATTTCGGCATCGCGATAAACTTTACTTACTACAATGTGATAAACTCTAAAAAAAATAACATTTTAAGAAATGGTCGCGTACCTCTTCATTTGCTCAATAGTGTTTGGTAAAGCTAAGCGCTATTATAGATAGTATAAATCGATTACATCTCAAAAAAGCCTCTGGAAATCTATGAAGTGGTTGTTTCGTGAGGAGTTTCATTGCTAATGTGTTTAGATAGCATATGTGGCTGACAGCGTTGTATCAAAGATAGTCTAGTTGAAACAGATACAACGTTTAATTAGCTAAAGAGCTATAAGTATTTACTAACCACAAAACAAAAAATAAATATTGTCTAAACTATCAACACATCATGTTTTATACCTGAGATTTTTTGCGACCTGAAATGTTATTGTTCCTTCCCTCCACAACGATCCTGTCTCTTCTTGGTTGTAAAAGAAGGTTTTTAAGTGTTTTTAAGATGTATTAGCGCCACCTTCAGAACTGGAGTAAAAGGTCTTAACCAGATTTATATTTTATATTTCTCTTCGAGTAAAAAAACTCACACATGCAGTTCAGAAGTATTTGCTTTCTATGCACATATCATCATACAATCATTTGCTTTTGACATAAGCTAAACTTTTGAAGTTTAACTATAGTCAAATTCAATTGCTAATGATTTTATATTAAAATATTGAAGTGAAGTAAGTGTAAAATAAAGACATGAAATTAAAAATTTTAATGGACGAGAAGATAATTTCACAAAACACACAGCAGATGCTGTTAAAAACGCCTTTACAGTAGGATTTTATTGTTGAAAAATTGGACGAAATTAATTATTTTATGTTGGAAGGCGGAAATCTACGGAAGCGTAGTACTATCAATGTTATTTTTCTATATATATATATATATATATATATATATATATATATATATATATATATATATATATATATATATATATATATATATATATATATATATATATATATATATATATATATATATATATATATAATTTGGTAATTGTTTTTCTTACTTTTTTCTTTTTTGATAGTTTTTCTGACTTAACAAAAGAAATTTTCAGCCTTGGTCTAAAACAGGGCGAGATATTAATGTTACTGAACACTGTAGACAATATTGTGATGAGTATGAGCACCTTGAGATGTTTTTTGAAACGAATGAGATTGTATAGCTAAGAGTCATTCAGATACGTTGGATGTAGCAGCATTTCTTATTGATCAACTGGATGGACACAAAAATACGGAAGCGTAGGCTTTCGATAAAGCATTGAAAAAATAAGTTATCACGAAATAACGTGAAAATTATCATAAAATAACGTGATAGTATCACAAAATAACATGATGGTATCACAAAAGAACGTGATAGTATCACAAAATAACATGATGGTATCACAAAAGAACGTGATAGTATCACAAAATAACATGATGGTATCACAAAAGAACGTGATAGTATCACAAAATAATATGATGTTATCACAAAATAAAAAGTCAGAAAAACTATAAAAAATAAGAAAACAGTCTATATTTGATTCATCACAAGATCACAAGAGGGCAGCACTCTCTCACAAATAACTCCAAACTCAAGCTGGCCTCTTTCTGTGAAATAAAAGCATGGTTCTAAATTAAAATCTTAGGCCTAATGGTAAACCTCACGACACATAAGTTTAAATAATCGTTTTATTCAAACTGATTTTACATTGGTCTTAGAATCAATGAAGCTAAAATCCAAATGCATATAAATAACAAATATGCAATAAAACAGTACTTCACAAAATTAAAGCTTACAATAAGTCATTTATGCCATGTTGCTGCATATAAGTTGAAGGAATCCATTGAAGAATATGCTGCATGCGCACAGGAGGCTTTTCCACTTAAGGAATACTCTTAAGATGGCAAAATTACAAAAACAGAACATAAAGATTACAAACTTCAGCCTCCAATATGTTGATTATTTTCAAGTATCACCTTAAGAAGCAGAGCATAAACATTGCCGTATTTTATACAATTTTAGTTTATTGATGGTTTTACACTGCGATATAGTAAAACACAAATATACTGTAACTCAATCACAAAACCATTCTGGGCCAAAATGAACTTCAAATGAATAAATATCTCAAATGTTTGAGTGAAAATTAAAAAAAAAAAAAAAACAGTGCCAATCACATATTAAACCACTTAATATTGCTAAAAAGATTATACTAGGAAAAAAGCAGTTGTGATCAACCTTTTCAATCTACACACAGTAAAGAAAATACTTTCTCGCAATGCACCATCGGTAACATGACATTAAAATACACAACAGTGGTTTTTAAATAAATAAATTTTGTCCGTAACAAAACAAATTTTCCTTCTTGCTTCAAGTTGCATGTTTCGATGTTGTGACATGACATCCCAAAAGGTCACAGCGTGTCATTAACCACATGATAGAAAATTAAAATAAGTCAGTAACAAAATACAAACAATGGGTTAAAGGTCCAACAAAAATCTACACTACTTCATCACTACACTTCTATGGTTAACATAAGATAGTTCAGTGTTTGATTCTTGGAGCAATAGCTTAAACTGAACTATACATACACAGCAAATATCTACAAATCAGGTGACCTAATCTTCGGGGTGGTGTCCCATAAAGACTTCTTCATATTGTTTGCAGTTGCATTCATATGACAGGAAGAAGGTAGGAGGTAATTAGACAAGATGGCGACAGAAATCAGAGTGGAAGGATAAGCGAGTGGGTGCGTTCTTGTCAAATAAGATGTATATTTGGTGTGTGTTGAGAAGTGCCTTTGACACACAAATGAGATCAACAAGTAAGGTAGTAAGCGGTAGTTGTAAATTGTATTTGATTTCTTATAGAGGACTCTCAATGAGGACCCAGTCTGGAGAGGTTGACCAGAGACAGAGCTAAGTAGGAGTCAAGTAAAAAACACATTTGATAAAAAAAACAAGTATGCTTCAGCAATAGTCCCAGCCATACATATTCAATTGTCTATTTGGGAATGTGGCCCTCAGCTGATTGAAATTAAATGGTTACTCCAAGTTAGCTTGTAGAATGCTGCCTCGTATCTGCACTGTGGTCAAGATAGGAGTCCACATACAGTCCTTTACTAGAGCTCTATTTACAACTAACACATACATAGTTTACCTTTAGCACTTTGTTGGTTGGTTAGTTGGTTATTGAACTGTAGACAACAATAAAACAAAAGTCAATTCTCACATAGTATACTTTTCAAAACAACTATCATCTAAAATGATCGTTGTGCACCACAAAAAGAAGGATTCAACAATTGTAAAAGCAATTAAGTATTCCTATATCGTCTATCTGCAATCTTGTTCTATTTGCGTTTCCTCAGTACTAGATACATGAGACCACTGAAGAAAGTTATGGGGAAGGAAATCCAGGCCATGATGAAGGACGAGCCATAGGAGCCGTCCTGAAGACTAGAAACATGGAAGCTTTTGTTCTGGGCCGTGTACACTGATGCGGCAATCATCACGCACAACGCTGAAAACGAGGAGGACAGTCAGGTGAAGTGTAAATGCAGTGTGTGATTAAGAAAAGTATATAAATACAGTATTTTGATGGGTCACTTACAGGCCAAGAGCTGGATAATGGCGGTGAAGACAAATCTCTCACCCTGCTTGAGCCGGAAGAGTTGGAAAATGAAGACAAGGAGGCTGACACAGCATAAAATAGTGGCGAGGATTATGGTGGCCTGGACCATCTGCAAATACGCTTAAGAGATAAAAAGAAGGTGGGGTTATATTTACTCACACAGGAAGACATCAAAGTGGAATGGGTCTATATGTATTCTTTTTCAGGTGTCAGAGGGGTGACAAGCTTTTTCTGTACGTTTGGTGTAAATGGTGAATACTCAACAAACAACAATGTGTTGCTTGCACTTTCACTCTTTTGACCAAGAACAGAAATGGGACAATCATAGAAATGAAGGGTGCCACAAAGAGCTATTTGACATATAGCCACTACATTACTTTGTACTGTTTTACTATGGTTTAAGTTTTTACATGCATGACTTTGCAGTGAGAATCCAACTTGTTTTGCTTATTGGCGTTCTCCTTTTGGTATTTTTGTCTGGTTGGAGTTTCTTTCATTTTTATGTGTGTGTAAGAACATGGTTTAAAATTTTCTTTTGGGTCAATTTTTGCTCATTATGTAAGTTATAGAAAAATGGGATTTATGGTATGCTAGTACAGAATGCTCACATGATTTCAATTGTGTTTGAATTCTTTTATTCAAGCTTCTACTTTGAAGTCTTCTTTTTTAAATATTCATAAATAAAGCAGTTTTTTAACTAGATGGGCAACCAGTACAGTTTTCTCAGGCCTCAAGGTCTAGGGGGCCCAAAACTAAGCCCTCCTATGCTTTAATAATATGAGCAAAATTATCTAGGGGGCCTCTGTCTGTAGGGTTTGCCCAGGGCCACATCAATTCTGTCAGCGGCCCTGAATATAACAATCAAACTATGTATTATGACATTATAACACTATTTCTTATTTCCACCTCCATTGACATTTCTTGTACGGTATTTGCCGATTTTTCTGCTGTACTGTTCATCACTATCCCTTACGGGGAGAGGGCCAGAGACAATTAATCGATGCCGACTCATCTTGTTCCCTAGTTCAAGAGTCCTTGCTAGGCTATCTTTGGTTACCTCTGACTGCCTCATTCTCACATTATTGGTGCCGACATGAATAACTATCTGCTTGTATGTAGTGCCAGTATGTGTCTGAGGAAACTCTCCCTCCCTGTGTGATGTCAGCACCCTAAGATTAGCCTCTATGTCGGAAGCTCTGGCCCCCGGTAAACAGTGGACAATGGCTGACGTCTCGAGTCTAACATTGCGGGTAATGGAGTCTCCTATCACCAGAGTGCGATGCTTGCTCAGGTTGGCAGGCGCAGAGGAAACAGGCCGGTGATCAGCGCGGACAAGCGGACTTGAAAGTGCCGAAAACCGGTCCGCGGTCAGAGGGGGTGACCGCGGACAGGGGCGGACAACCTGCCTGCACGCCTGCGCCGCCGGACCGGCTCAAACATATCACTCTTTGCAACAACTGCCGAGACAGTTGAGCCGCAACTAGAGCTATCGCTAGCAGGAAACCCTGACACATCTAAAGTAACCAAACCCTGTCTATGCTGATCTAGCTGCTCTAACTCACAAACACGTCTCTCTAATAGAGACAACCTATCTAGTAATACCGAACAAGAATGGCAAACTATTGCCACAAGCAACAACAACACATTATTGTCCAAAGCTGCACTAGGAATATTTACGAATATTTAAATCTTACCTAGTTCTGCTTTAATGCCGACAGTGCCTTACCTGCAACAGTGGTGTGGCTGTTCTCCACTGGGAAGCAGGTGCTGTTGCAGGAATACCACAGGTCTGTGTAGATCACATCACGTCCCACCGGCGACACCACCCACCACGCCTACACCAGCATATAAATCCACCTCGGTATTAGATCAGAATAATACACTGTAATGTTTGACTAATGGTTGATGCCATGACTTACGTTATATATGGTGGCAACAAAGAGCAGAGCAGCCGAGGCTACATGAAAGAGGATGATGAGTACTAGAATAATCAGCATGGTGGCCTTTATCTTGGTCAGGTCAGTTGAAAACTACACTAGAGCAGTGGCGACAATCAGCAGGATACTATTAGTGTCTGCAGTCTCTCACATGGGTCTGGTGGGGGGCAGAAGATAAAAATAAATACACAAAAGTCAGATCTCTCTTTTTCACCATGTAGTCAGAAAACACTGGATTGCCTTTTCTCTAGTATTCATTCATTCTTGTTTTATCATTTTACACCAACACATTTAGCGAGTGTTTAAATGCGGGAACAGCAACATCTGTAAGCAATTAGCAAAGTACAGTTAGAGAAATATTTGTCCTCTCAAAGACTTCCCACAGGTTAGGCTAAATGCAGTGGAAGAATTGCTTATGTTATGTCTATATGCACAATTACCGTATGTAGGAGAGCACTGTTTACTCAGACTGTCGATCTCAGGTGATTGTTGAGTGAACATACATACAGTATGGCCCAGTCACATCTCCCTAGCCAATGCAGGGGGAAAAAAATCTCATACAAATACAACAAGGAGTTATGGGTTTTATGAGTTTTTTGGTAATGGTTCCTGTTCTGTCTCAGCCAAGGATTCTAGACTTTGAATTTTGAGAGGTAAAAAACTACTAAAGTCTTGACAGGAAAGATCCAATAAAATTTTTTTTCCCAACATTTGCCAAAAACGATGTTTATTCAATGATAAAAGGGTTGTGTGCTCTGTCATTGATATTCACAATGTCAGATGCTTTTATTGAGACGCCACAACACTGTGATAAACGCTGGCTTACACACCCATGGGATTGTGATTTCTACAAAGTGTGGGCTTAAACACGTGTAAGTGTAGGCGCATGTGCACGCTGTAGACCCAAACTCACATAAACAAAGCCAGACAGCAAAAGAATTAGCCCCCTCTGCCAAAATGGAGTCGCAGTAAAAACAGCCTGAGCGTGCAGACAGGAAGCACGCTGCAGTTTTTTGGGTGTGTGCAAACATGTGGACGCGGGCTGCATGGAGATTGGCTCTCCTCGAGTGAGGTGAGGTTTAGGGGTAAACTCGGAGTGGTGGGGGAAGTGATGACATCAAAAGTGAGCTACACACTTTGATTCAAGAGGAACGTAAACAGTAATTACATTCTAACCAGGATAACAGCTGAAATGAAAGGCGAGGCAGACAATGGCCTGGTGGTGGACACTTTAATTAAGTCAGGTTGAGTTTGAACATAGCACATGAAGAACTGGGTGGGTGACACCAGAAATGGAAGAAGACTTATTTTAGGAATGTAGTTTACAATGCAGAGAATATGCTGAGTTAATATTGGAGCTGTCATAATAAACAATCATTTTTGTTCAGAATAAATGCCTTCAAAATTTGTAAATACAATGTGATTTTATTCTATTGTATAGTGTTTTTATTTTATTATGTCAAAGCAGAACCACAGTTTAACAGGACACAAAAGATTTTACGATGGCTATACTATCAATTCCAAAACCTAATTTGCAACCGTGACCTAACCACAATTTGGCGAACTGAAATGTCCACAAACAAATGTGACAGACCTTGAGCATGCCTTTATGGCCTACAGGGTGGAGTGCTTACATAAAAAGTAATAAAATATTAAATAGACACTTTTAGGTGGACAGAATCAAGCCGAAAACCAGTAAATAAAAATGCTAGGCAGTGTTTTGTGCATAACTATTCAGTTCCAAATTATGCTAAATGAGGTTTGGATTTTAAAAAATGTATTGAACAACACGTTCAGTGTATTTTCAGAAATAAAAAAAATGTCTGAAACTGTAAAAATGGTGGAAGATGAGCCAGCAGTCCTCAGTTTTAACCAAGGATAGCATTCACCGCCGCCATGGCTAAGCATCTTAAAGTCGACTCCAACCTTGTTCCTGGTAGCAGCCCATAATCTCCGGGACATGTAGACAAATACACACACAGCTGGAATTTATTGTGTCCCACAGCTGCCTTCTCATCTCAGCGAGACGAGAGGAAGACGGGGGGAGGGGGGAACAGCATCGGATAGAAATGGAGGGAAGGGAGAAACACAAACACAGGAGTAAAAGGATATACACACACACACACACACACACACACACACACACACACACACACACACACACACACACACACACACACACACACGCACGCACACACACACACACACACACACACACACACACACACACACACACACACACACACAGTCATTCAAGCTTTTGTGGAAAGAGTTATGGCTGAGAGTAATAGTTAGTCACTCTCTGTATACTTTGGAAGAGCAGACCGGAGATGCTAAAACAAACCTTGGTATAGCTGCATGATCTATTAAAAAAAAATTAAAAAAAAGCTTTATACTATAGTATTTTAGTTAGTAAGTTTGTGTTATATGTTAGTAATTTTAGCAGATGGGAAATCTTTTTTGACCACAAGAGATTTTTTTTTTCTTCAAAACTACAAGTGGCCACTCCTTTAGTAGTAGACCATTATTTGTCCACAGACTTAAACCAGTGAGCTCTTTGTCTAAGACACACATCTAACTATGGACTTGTGCTTTTCACAAGGATCCTGGATTGGAATGAATTTGGATTTGTCTCTCAGCACCAAAAGTGAAGTGTGAAAACACAGACACTGAACTTTGACCCAAGGAAAGGAGGGGACAAGGGGGGAAAGGGGGGGGGGGGCGCTAGCCACACATACTCAGGCACGCACACAAACCTACAAAAGACACAAACTCCTCCACATGTGTGCCATAAACATTAGCCTCGCTGCTGGAATTCATCAAAAGGTTATTTCACACATGCCGCGCCTTATCTTTCATAATAGACGCATGTATTGTTGTAAAGTCACAGCTGTGGGGTGTCAATCAATAGAGTTTATAAGGACTTTATTTTCTGAAACAATTATGCTATGAAACTTATAGTTCTCAAGTTGTGAATGTCTGTGGAAGCTCCGCAAATGCAACAAACAGAAGAAAACAGTGATTACACTCTTTAGTCCTGGTCCATCACACATCTCCCCTGACACCAACACTACCATTCCTCTTCTCCATTCAGCCTTGTAATGGGAGGCTGGGGGCTCACGGGGTAAGTGCATGTGTGTGTGTGTGTGTGTGTGTGTGTGTGTGTGTGTGTGTGTGTGTGTGTGTGTGTGTGTGTGTGTGTGTGTGTGTGTGTGTGTGTGTGTGTGTGTGTGTGTGTGTGTGTGTGTGTGTGTGTGTGTGTGTGTGTGCGTGTGTCGTGCGGTTCTCTCGGTGGAAAATGCTGACTTTTAATGTCTTTATTTTAACTCTTTCATAAAACACAAAGCCACAGACTTAGCTGGGCCTCTGGATCTCGTTGCCCTGTCTGTTCGGTCCGTCAACACTGTACTCTTGCTACTATTTTGACCTGCTAAGAGGAAAATCCATTGAGAGAAGGCCCATCATAAAGGTGCATGGTCAAGGACCTAGATGCTCATTACAGAACATTATATATGGTATTTCATATCATGTTTAGGACACAATGGAGTGTACAGTAAAACTTTTATTACACTGCTAAAAGTGCATTATGAAGTTCCATTACTTTCAGTTCCTGTTAATACTACGCCCACAACAAACAAACTGAGCACTGCTAAAAAGAAGCACACTCATGTGTTTTTTTTTTTGTCTGTTTTTCTTCACATTCTTGCATTTCAAGCATGGTTTTGAACATTTATAAACTAAACTAGCTTAAAAATTGACCCACAAAGGAAATTAGACCCGGCAGACTTTCATAAAGTTTGAGGTGTAGAAATGCAATCTACGTCTTTGACACCAGATGTCACCCACAGGGGCAAAAACTGGCCAACCCAACCAATGAATGGTCAATACTAAAAGAACATTTTATTGAAGACCTATAGGAACTGGCTTTTCAGTGCACACTATGCAGAAACAGAAATTAGTTACATAAGCCATTCTGACAACTGCCATTATAGAAAAGCTGATCCTATTACTAAAGGATTTCCGATACACCGCCCTATGATAACAACGTTTACAGTAAATAGAGATATTTGTAGAAGAAAGATGACTCTAGATTGTCAAAAGGTGGATTTATTGCATTCATTCGATCTGTTGTAGTGGCGTTGTAATGTAATTCGGTTAAAAGAAGCTAATGTCTTCAACATACTTCTAGTTTTTGCTTATGTCTATATCAATAAAAGCCCTTAACCAGTGAAAATAGGCCTTTTAACAAATATCACAAAACCAATATTACAATACTGTATCACAAGAGAAAAACAATCATACAACGATACATTTGATAAGTTGTCCCTCACGTCATGATAAATGATGTATATTTTACATTTGGGGAAAAGAAGCATGCAGACACCTGTCAAAGTCACTCCATGCAGAAATGTTGTTGTTTTTCAGTCAACAGATTAAAATAATACAAAATTAACCCACATGCAAGTCACTAAAACGATTTGACACTAGCTACAAACATGTATAGTTTTTGGTTTTCTGCCCCTTTGATGCCCTTTTCCAGGTATGAGCCACAGGTCTGTGGTACACTCATTGATTGATATAATCCGTCCATTGGTCCTCTATTTACTGATATTGTCGTTACGACTCGGCAATAAAATGGTCGTTACATCCGTGCTTTTTGGCTTTTACTCCATAGTAAAACAATAGTTTTTAAATAGCATAAACGGACATAATAATAGAAAATTTTCAAAGCTATATTGAACATGATTAGAAGTGCACATGACTGACTAATAAAATGCTGTTTGGTTGTATTAAAATTTAAACACTTGTTGTTCTTGGATTTAGTTTTATTTCCTGACTCACTGTGTTGGCTTCTGTAACCCTAAATGTCTTATCCTGTCTCCAGAGCCCTTGTCCTGTGTCTTGATATCATTACTACAATAACTAAGCCAAGACTTATTTTTAGAGAAAACACAAAAGGCACACCTTTCCTAACAGTCAGAGATAAACACAGATCACGCACACACACTTTCAGGTTTTTGAAGCCATGCAGCAAACGTATATAGAATTTCAAACTATTTTTTCATGTTGAACAGTTTTCGGTGGCGTGCGTCTGTTTCCACTCACATTCCTACTGGGAGAGCGCTGAGTAATGATTCCCACATGGCAGACAACATCTAAAACAGAGCTGCAAATCTATGCGTTTGTCATCTCTTTATCGTCTGCCTTGCCTCTTATTATCCGTCAGACCCTTTAACACCACAACATAACTCCAATCAGATTACACAGCTGTATTCAATCCCATGCACTTTGAAGTTTTACTGCGGCAATCTAATCAGATTTTTACAAGTGTCACTACTTCAGAATGACATTTGCACCACCCACTGTTTCACCGACAAGTCATATTAGTGCAAGATTCCACTGAATGAGAGTCATATCAAAGACCAAAGATAGAAAGATATTATTGGGTTTTGTTTGACACATGCTATTTACATCACACATAAAGCTCTAAGTAATTTAACAAAAGGCCTTCAGCGTTTAGGGAACATGAGTTCTTATTATATTTAAATGTTTAGTTTTTAGTGTTTTATTTAAAAAAAAAAAAAAAAAAAAACTCATCTTTTTCCTGCATTAACTAAATGCTGTTTGTTCTGATTAAGTCAGAAAGATAATATAACTGACAAAAATGCAAGTGCAAAGATTTTTTTGTCCCCAAGGCCTTGAGTAGTGTCAGCTCCAGACTTTTTTTTTTAACTAGTAGCCTAAACAGAGCGTCAACAGGTGGTTTATAGGCTGCACGCAAACAGAGCCAAGGTGGCAGTTGGCACGTAATAAATACAACAAGCCCAACAATAAACTAAATATATCATTATAATTAATTACGAGGAAAGTAATTGTGTGAGGGGCAGACAACCTGCTTCACAAAAGAACAGGTACAATCCGCCGACTTAGACTAAACGTTGCCACAGGCATTTTCAGAACGCATTTCCTGCGTCCATAGTAAAAACAAGCACGGGAGCCGTTTATCTTCCCCTCGACAAGGCAAACACTCATTCACTGCGCTAATACACTTCACACACACACACGCACACACACACGCACTGGCAGCTGACAACACCCCTTTCATTTCCATCGCCTCAAACCTGGACTTTTAGTGCGTAAAAATACTCATCAAGTCAAGTCGCGAGAAAACGACTTGACTTGACACAATGACGGGATACTGTGCAATAAAAAATAGTGCATGCATCCTATAGTTAATTATGTAAGTGCATAAAAAATCAGAAATGAACTGAAACATAATAAGAAAGATGTAAAATGGAACACAAACCATTTTTCATGCAACATTCAAACATCATGCAAACCAGAGCTCAGGCTACTCACCGAATGTGGACTGAAGAGAAAAACAAAGCTGGACTTTCAGAGGTATTTTTTCAGAAGTAAGTTTTAATGTCCACAGATGTGACTCCTACAGCACTGTGCCCAAATAAGAAATTCGAATTGAAAGTTTGTCCTGGGTTGTGAGCGCGCATGGGCAGGATTTGGAGATGGGTGTGGTCTGGGAGCGTGAACACAGCCCTGCGTGTGGAAGTGTGTGTGTGTGTGTGAGTGTGTGTGTGTGTGTGATATATGAGAAGCTGTTTGTCAGGAGTTTATAGTTCCAGTTTTAGGCGGGAAAGATGTCTATAAAAGTCATTGTGGGAGCTGAAGGGGTAATTTAAGAAGTGCCACAGAAAGAAAGAAGAAAACGACAGGAGGAAGGAAAAAATGAAAGTAAATGGATTTGTATTAAAATGTAAAACAAATCTTTTCATCTTTTTTTTGACAAATGGCTGCCCAATACTCTTTACTAATGTTTCATTCAAAAAAGATCACATCACTTTCTTGCATTTGTATAACCCCTGACTTCTCTATTTGTATTGTTTTACTTTCTCCTGAGGAAACTCCTTCTTTATTTTATTTGCACCCCACACCCTGCCACAAGACATAAGAGCATGTAGATGTAAAAAAAATTAAATTAAATTAAAAAATTAAATTTTCTATCAAGGCCACCTATTCCATCTACTGACTTGGAAGATTAACCAAGACTCTAACAAAGGTTTTCCAAACTTTTTTGCCTCTGTTTCTAAAATTCCTTTCTGTCAAGTCCAGCTGCTGCACTAAATTTTCTTTACGGGAGGTTTACTCTTGACAGACTATTTGCTCACCCCACAAAGGTGAGATAAATAGATATTAAAACTCATTTACTTGCTTCCATTACTTTATCCTCTGCGAAATCCATGTTAATGGCATATATTTCCGACCATGTTCAAGTCACAAAGTCTGATCCAAAAATCTACTGGATACAAATACAAAATTTGACCTCCACAAAAAACGTCTCCCACTTAAACTTGTGCTTTGTGCGTGACAAAGTGACACCAGGATGTTAGAATGTGGTTATTATTATGTTTGATGGATGGTCCCATGGGTCCCATGTGGTCCGGCACTGGCAGTAACACAGAGATGGGATTCTTTTGTGGAGTCATAAGTAGGCGATTAGCGTGGACAGGCATGAGGCAGTGAAGAGGCTATTGTCAGGCTTGTTATGAGCCACATAATTCTCTGCATTTTCCAGGCGGCACATAGCATAATCCTGCCATGACTGCTGGGACTGAGGAATCCATCAGTTTTAGCAAGGGTTTAAAATACACTTGTTTGGCGTGACTTGAGTTTATAACAAAAAAATTTAAAATTAGAACCGCCTCATAGCTTTAGTTGTTGCCAGACAAATGTTAGCTTTGCAAAAATATTCAAGCTAAACCTTTTGATGCTTTTCTCATTTTGATTACCGAGTAGAATTGTGGCTATAACATAAGCTATAACTTTTCAATGGCTGAAAAATACTGTACCTGATATTCTTTTCTTCTAGTTGAGTAAATTGTGTAGTGAATATGGTCTCGTTGATGAATAATTAATATGAATATGAATTATGCAAATTAATAATTAATATTTTGTTTATGAAAATATTAATTTCTTTCGGGGCACCACCTTAGTTTTAGCAGTTCTAAGGAAACTGATTATGTTTGATAAGTCTCAATACTGAAGGAATGAATCCTAACTCGTTTTCAGACCAAATCTTAATTAAACAATGAAACAAGAAATGTCTTTATGGGGTTTTATTAAAGATTATAAAAATTAAAATATGAAGACTAATAACAGTGGAAAGGACATAAAGGGATAATTAGGGCAAATGATGAAAATAAAACATTGATCGATGATGGCACAATGGTTATACCTTTGATGGAACAGAAAGTTTAATTCCTTTGAATTTTATTAATTACTCGGAGTTCTTACGGAGAGAGAAGAAAGTTAAATGGCTTAGCTAAAAGGGACTATTGACGGGGTTTTGAATGGTGTACGGTAAGAGGTTCTACTGGGCCTACTAAAGACAATTTACAGTTTTTATAACGCCAAACACCAGTGTCGTGTGCTCACTCACTCTGTCGTTTGGTGGATCGGTACCAGTTGTCCGAGGAGGAAAGATCCAAAGGTCCGCTTTAGAACTTCCCGCGGGTGAAACTGATGGTTTCCAAGCGACTAGATGGTTGTCACGTGTCCACTGATCCCACGGGCCTTGGAGCTCCGTCGCCGGGAAAGAAAGGCGTTCTGTTATTGTCTTTGAGTAAGAGGGCCTCTGCCAGCAGTCGAGACTAAAGTCTTTAACAAAAGTGTTCGTTGAAGAAGCTTAAACTGGTCTTTTCTTGATTAACGAGGGCTGTTTGTTTAGCGGACTCGCTTTAACTTAAAGAACTACAAAATTTCCACTTCCGTCGGCGTGGTTACGTAGTTCCGTAAAAGTTTTCAAAACAAAATATCAAATGCGTTGAGTCGTCAAAAATAAAGTCACTTAACACAGGACTGTGTTACGTGGTTTCAAGCTTAAAAGTTACGGCGATAAATACAAAAACTTAGTAGAAAAGTAGACAAGATTACGCGAACAAGAGTGTGCAAAGCGTTGCGAAAGAGAAGAGTACAGAAACGAGTTTAACATGAAGAAGAAGCTTAAACTAGAATTTGTAAGAGCGATTTCGGGCCGCGCACACTTTTGTACTGGCGAAGAGAGGCGTGTTTACACACGCTTTGGGGAACGAGGGCGTTTACTGAAAGTTTAAGAAAGATAATAAAACCTTTCTGCTTCCATCAAATGAATAAACTTAGACACAATTTTAAAAACGTATTGCTCCTGCATTGTATCATATCTGTGCGTGAAATATCGTTACCAATCTTTAAAGACTAAACACATGTATATTCGTTGCTTGACCTGAGAACAGAACAATTCATTTTATTACACAGCCAGCTGTAAGGATGAAGAAGAAAGTATTCTTTTATATCGTTATCACTCTGGATCCTGTAAAGGAAGAATGGTGAGGTTTGCATAGTTACAACAATCCTTTAATACACAGAAATGGAACAGAACGAAGAATTGTCTTTAGATTCAAGCAGAGTCATTACTCTGTTCAACCAAAGGAGGGCAATGTTCAATCACTTATAGAGTCCTGTAACAAAGAGACATTCCTTTCTCAGGTCTGGTGTGTTTCAATACACAAATCGTATATTTAAATGTCCATTCTGGTGCCAGGGGGTCTGGTCGGCCAGAAGATAGCGGCTACAGGTCCTTTGAAGTACTGAAAAATAAAGCTGTAAATATAATTTCACTCTTGCGTGAACTCTTTAACACAACATACGAACATCTGGGCCAGATTAGCAAGGTGCTGCTAATCAAATCTCCTCAGTTCTGGATAAACAAAACGGCCAGGTCTTTAAAAGTTCAGAGTTGTAAATTCTTTGGTCCTCTGAGAGGTGTTGGTTCCTCCTGGTACGAGAGACACTACAGTCCCCTTTCGGCGAAAGGCAGGTTCCAATGTCTTGTGCCGACTCCATCCTTGAAGTACCAGGACCAGGAAGCAAGTAACACGTTAAAGACACAGAGTTTGGCGTTATAACATGTGTATTAATGGGAGCGTAGTTAGGGAAGACAAGTGTATTTAAGAGTAAAAGGGTTTTTACTCGGCGTCATTAAGTCATCTGCTAAGGGAGGTAGATTGAGTTTATCATTTAAAAGATGGACTTAATGGGAATAAAAGAACAAGAGAGTTATTTCATTTTAAATGGGTTTAGAGTTTATTAAATTGTTGATAATAAAAGAACACACATTAAATGATAATAACTTTAAAGGGACATTGCATGCATTTTAGGGGTTAAGGGTAGTCACAAAAGTTACATGAGGTATATATTGGTTATATTGCACATATATAACAACACAGCACATTAAACTGAATCCGTCAACCTCAGTATGGCTGGGGTTGGTTCAGATTCTTCGGAAACAGAGAGGTCTTGGTTGAATACATCGGCTTCAGGGGGTAATGGGCTACCTGCAACGTTTTCTCTATTCCCAGGACGGCGACGCACGATTCGTGCAACGCCCTGAGTACAGCGGTTTAAACGTGTTTTAAGGCGTTTTACGCTTCTAAGAAGCACGATGGTGATAATGATGGCCATGAAGTAACCTATTCCTACTGTGGCTGCAAGAACAGTGTCGGAGTTGACCAGGCATACATAATGGGTTGGATAGGAGCTTGTTGTTTTTGCTCTATTTCCTTTAACACATTATCAAGGGGTGCAATGTCAATGGTTCTGCTACCTTCAAACTGGATTTGATTGAGTGTAGCAGGGTGTAATTCGAGAGGATGGGTTGAAAAGAAATCTGATATTTCTATTTCACTCGTATTGGTCAGCGTCAAGGTGGTACAAGGCGACGTCCCCAATGTGAAGAATTGCGTTTTGGGGTGCATCTACCCAGAAAGTTTGGTCGGGCAAGTTAACACGGGATGAGGTGTCGTGCTGATCGTAAGTCAGCATTCCGTCTGGAAGAGGGGTGTTTACTAGCCAGCGGTTACCGATGATCTCTGCTTGAGTGACGGTAACTTGGTGGCGAGCCGTGATTGTCGTTGGACATCTGGCTTGAGGGCTCATAGGCTTAAGGCCACAGATCCCGTCAGTGTTGTCCCGAACAAAGGGTTTACTGGGACATAGGTAGTGTATGTCCTTGGTTAGGTACACATGCGTAGATTAGGGGCCAGGTACAAATCTGGATTGGCATCATGGTATGCCACTACTGAAGGAGTGTGCACTTTAACGCGTGCGTGTCTCCGTGCCAGGACCCGGCGTTTACGGCGTCTTTAAGACGATAGATGTTCTGGGATTCAATGATAGGCAGATTTAGAATAAAAGCCATTTCCGGAACTCTGGGTTGACGTAAATGGGTACGTGCACTACCTAAAGTGTACGCTAAATGGGCCTGAAGTGGGTTTACAAGATCTCTAGTGGCGGTTCCAAGGAGGGATTGTACTAGTGACAGAGGGATAAGGTAGGGTGGAATTCTTCCCATGGCTAAGCTGTCCACTGAAGAGCTTATGTCTCGGAGCATGTCATCCATTAGTGCGGTGACTACTTGGGCTTGTACGTAGTCGACCTGGAAGAGGGTCATAAGTAACTCTACAGCTCGGTGGGTTTTGTTTAGAGCTTCACTGTGTGTGTTTACCACCAACACAGTGTCCTTCAACGTTTTCCCTACTGTTTGGAGTTGCTGTTGTTGCTGAATGATCTGCGCTCTGATGTCAGGGATTTCAGCCTGTAATTCTGAGACATGTCTCTTGACCGTGGAGATGCTAACCGTATTGACTGTGGACAACCCGAGGTTAAACAAGGTACCCACAGCAGCCGCTGCAACAAGAAGTCCTCCTATAAACCGTTTAGACCTTTGGTTAGCTCCAGTGAGTTCAGCCTGAGTAATTGTAAATTTCTCGAGCTGGTTAAGCATGTGGGAAATATCAGTTTCAGCGTGGTTAAGAATAGAGGTGGTCCAGCTAGCGCCGCCCAACTGGTGAGCCCTTGAGTGGCTCGGACGTGTTTCCGATACACGCCGCTTGGGTTTAACCTGACAAAACCCTTTGGGTATGCAGGCGACAGTTTGTGATCAACAGTCCGGGTTGGTCCTTTAAAACGATCCCGGCTGTTGGTCCGGGCTCTATAAGATCTGGGGATCCCATGCCCATAAGGCTGGTGATCAGGAGGAGTAACGTCCACATCATCCTGGTGAGAGAGAGAGAACTTTTTAGCAATTGTTTCATTGACAGCAAATACCGGAATTATCAGTTATAGTTGTTAAATTACTCACAGTTACCACTTAAAAAGAAGGAAAGGAAAAGTGTTAGGAGATCAGAGTTAGAGGTTAATTGTTAGTGGTTACTGCAAGTTAAGGGATCTGTTTGAGACTACTTGGGAGCGTGAACGCCCCTGTAGATCCCATGGGGTTTTGTGCAACTTTATCTGGTTATGTGTATCCACTTGAGAGTGGGTTCCTTTCTCCCTTTGGTGATCTTTATCTGATACACCACTGGGGATAGTTTGTTGACAATGGAGTACGGTCCTGCCCAACGCGGGAGGAATTTCCGCGTCAGTCGGTTGGTACCACCTTTTGTTTGTCCAGTGAGTTGACTGAACATGTAGTACCACACTTTGTCTCCCACCTGTAGTTCGTCCTAGATGACTTTTGGTCATAATAGGCCTTACGCCCTACTACACTTTTGCCTAGTTTTTCCTGGGCAAAGGCGAAGGTGGTTCTCAGGTGTGCCTGGAGATCAGCCATGTACTGGTGTGTGGTATAGGCCGTAGCGATGTTAGCCTCTCCTGGCTGATACAGTAAATGTAAGGGAAGCGTCATCTGCCTACCGGTCATGAGCTCAAACGGGGAGACTCCGGTCGCCGTGTGTGGCGTGGCTCTGATAGCCATCAGGACCAAGGGCAGTTTGACGTCCCAGTCTCGGTGATTAGATGCGACATATTTCTTTAGGATGTCGATCACCGTCGGTTTGCTCTTTCTACTTGGCCTGAGGACTGGGGGTGGTGGCTGACGTGGAATTTTGCTTTCACGCCCATGGTTTGCCACAGTTGTCCCATCACCTCGGCTGTGAAGTGAGTACCACGGTCAGAATCGACCTTACAGGGTAAGCCGAATCTGGAGAACACGTGGTTCATGAGTAGAAAGGCCGTGGTCTGTGCCGTGTCGTTTGGGGCTGGAAGTCCTTCCACCCATTTAGTGAAGGCACAGGTGACCATTAGGATGTATTTGTTGCCCCTTGTTGATTTAGTCAGGGGTCCCATCCAATCGATTTGGAGGTCAGACCACGGAAAAGAAATGCCCCTTCTTTGTAAGGGTGCACGATGGAGTGGTCTTGTCGGTTGAAATTGGCAGCATACTAGGCAGCCTTTGATGTATTCTGCCACGTCCATTTGCATATGTGGCCAGTATGCCACTTGTTGGAGTGCCTGGTGTGTTGCGCGAACACCTCTGTGGCCTGCTACAGGAGCGTCATGTGCGTGCGTTAGCATGACCCCCCTTAGGCTCTGAGGCACTACGAACGCAGGTGAAGTGAGGGTGTCAGAGACGTAGACAAGCAAGCCATGACGCAGGTGGAGTCGAGCGCGCACCGCCCATAGCTTTTTAAGATATGCGTCGAAAGAAAAATCCGTGTCTACGATGGGGTTAGACACCGGGTCTGAAAGGTAAAGAATCAGTTTGTGGATTGCCGAGTCTGCTGCTTGAAGGGCAACGAGGTCGGAACCAGCGAAAGAAAGAGAGGAAGTCGATGCGTCTGCGGGGGCCGGAGCCGAGGCATCGTTTGCGGTCGTTTTAGACCGGGTAACCAGACAGACAGAATGGGTGGGTTGGGTGGGAAGGGGTCGATCGCACGAGGGTTCTGGCTGGAAATGCCAGAGCGTACCGTCTAGAGCCCCTTGTTTTGCCATGAGGTCTGCCTGATCGTTCAGGTCTTTGTCCAGTCCAGGGGCTCGAGAGTGGCCCCTGACCTTCTTCCAGTACACCTGCATGTCATGGTCCTCGACCAGACCGTCGCCTACGACGAACAGGTCTTTGTGTTTGATCGCCTTTTTCGCGGATGTGAGAAAGCCATTGCTCTTCCATAATGGCAGGTGGGCAGAGAAGCTGAGTCGTGCGTAATTTGAGTCTGTGCAAATTACGAGCTGTTTGATCTGCTTGGCCACTGCTAGTTGGAGAGTTATGAGCACGGCTGCGATCTCCGCATATTGTGAGGATTGAGATCCTAACTGAAATTTTTGTGGCTCATAAGGGTTGTCATTGAGCCATACCACACCTGCACCAGCGCGGACCAGAGCTTCATGGTGGAAGGAGCATCCATCGACATAAGCAGTGGTCATGTCTTGGCACACGCCAGCATCGAAGTAGTGATGGCGTGTTGGTACAGTGGAGGTGTGTTCGTTTTAGGGACGGCTGTGGCGGGCGTGTCGATTGCGCATTGTTGGCATGCAGCGAGTTCCATGCCTAAGTGCGACTTGTGGTTTTGAGCATAGCGTATCTCCACGTCGAAACTTTGGAGAGCCATGAGCCACGATGCCACGCGGCGTTAGTTACTACGCCGTCCCTGAGTCTTTGACTGGTTAAGAAAGTCACCGGTTGGTGATTGGTGTTCACGATTGTCTTTTGGCCTCCTAAGTAGTGGGCGAAGTGTTTCACGGCCCATACTGTGGCTAGGAGGGCTTTTTCACAGTCGGTATACTTAACCTCTGGTCCGGAGAGAGTTTTGCTGGCGTAGGCCACTACTCTCTTATCCATGTCATGGACCTGATAGAGGCCTGAACTGAGGCTGTGGCTTGAGAAGCCCACCTCTAAGTAGAAGACTTTGGTGTGGTCCGGGTAAGCTAGGCACGGGGCTCTGCACAGATTGTGTTTGAGCGCCTGCATTGCCTGCTCTTGTTGTGGACCCCACGCAAAGGCGGTGTCCTTTTTGAGAAGGTCCGTCAGTGGTTTGGCCAATGCCGCATAGTCATCGACGAATTGTCGAGAATAATTGCAGACTCCCAGGAAACTGCGGAGTTCTGACAAGTTGGAAGGCGGTTTTAGATTGGCAATGCCTTGGATTCGACTGACCTGTGGTTCAACGCCATCAGCGCCTACTAGAAGGCCCACATAGTTTACCTTCTTTCTGCACCATTGACACCCCTCCAAGGAGATTCCAGCACCAGCAATGGTGAGCTGTTTCAGGACGTGGTCGATTTCGTTAATGTGCGCATGGAGTGTCGCGGTGCGCATTAAAATGTCATCGACGTAGATGAGGGTTCCGCGGCTAGCGGCGTCAGGACATGCCTTGTTCAAGAAGATGTTAAATTCGGCTGGGGAATTTAAGTACCCGAATGGGCATCTTGTGAAAGAGTATTGCCGATTGGCAAACGTGAAGGCAAGTTTGTGTTGATCCTGTGGGTCTACAGGAATGGTCCAGAAGCCGGATGCTATGTCCAATGTGGAGAAGCACTTGGCATCCTGTACTTTGGGCAGTTCTTGGCCAAGTTGGGTCATTGGCCACCTGGAAAGTGGTACGCTCTTGTTCAATTGACGGTAGTCAATTGTTAGACGCCACTTGCCATTGGGCTTGAGTACTGGCCAGATAGGAGCCGAATAAGCACTGTTGCACGGACGAACGATGCCCCTGTTCAAAAGGTCGTCTATGATTTCCTGTATCGGTTCATAAGACGCCAGTGGTATTCTGCACCGGCGAACGCAAGCTGGTGGTGCATTCGCGGCCGTTGGAATGCGTACCGTGTGGATGTGGGCCAAACCACAATCCAGCGAGTCCGTCGCAAATGATGTGCGACACCCGAGGAGGACCCGACGCATCAGGTCCCGTTCCTCAGCGTTGTTTATCGCATCAGCCAAGTCTAGTGCTTGTTCTAACTGAGACTCAAAGTCCGGTTCGGGTTTAGAGTCTGGTTGCACAGTTACCGATTTGTCAGTGGTGACGTTACTCGGTATAGACGTTGTTTTGTCTATATCTGAATCAATGGAGAGCAGGGAGACTGTCTGTACGACCATTACCTCAGCATCAGCCAGATCGACCCTGCAGATAGTGTCGGTATCGACCACAAGTGAGGGGTATATGGCGATTGCTCGAAGGCTTCGTAGACGACTCCGGTCTCCTGTTGTTCAGTCACGAGTGAGGGTGGCATGCGTCCTATGACTGGAATTCTGAGTTCAAGTCATGGAATCTTGTGTCAATTAGCCAACCCAAAGGTGTGGCCTTCGGGACGAGAATGCTATTGGCAGTAGGATTCTGCACTAGCACGTGTGTTGATCGAGTCGACCTCGACCAGGGTGTTGCCTGAACAGACAAGCCTAACTCAAAGAACAGAGGCGATGGTTGGAAGAACGCTTGTGGAGAGTTAACTTGTTGTCCTGTAGATGCGTTCAGGCGTATGTCCATGATGGCACGCGGCGGTATCGTGAGATGGCAGTCGTTACTTACCTGACACACATCGGGAATGGTTTGACCCGATTTCAAGTTTCCTTCAGTCAATGAAGGTGACTCTTTACGTACTCCAGTCAATGACCAGAGAACGTTGTTGATAGTGTCGACTTGTACGCCGAGTCTGACTAGCATGTCAGCCCCAATGTACACTGAATGTGGCAGATCGGGATGACCGCAAAAGTGTGGGTCAGTTCTCTGTTGTTCCATCGCGATGGCAGAGCATAGACCGATGGCGGTTAACGACGAGTCGGTGTGGGGTTAGCAGGGAACCGAGTGTGCTTCTTTACGAAGGTCAGACTTGGATTTTTACGCGTTAGAGAGTTAAACAGCTCCTGGCTGATGGCAGATTTGTCAGCCCATAAGGCCATCACGACATTGTCGACTGGAGTTGCTTCCAGTGAGATGCCATTGACGATCTGGGGTGTCATCGCTAATGGGTCCTTCAGCGTGCATAGGAAGTTGTCACGCAATGTAAAGGGGTTTGGTTCACACCGAGGTTGCATGGTCGTTGTACCAGCGGTGTCGGTGGCTACCCTGTCGATTGGTGATTCCCTGTCAATCGCATAGCACTGAGATTCATTCAGTAAGATTGGAAGTGGTTCTCGCACTTGGGCCCAAATCTTCAGCTGTTTGAATTCGATCAGTGGTTCAAAGCGATTGAGGATGTCTTTTCCAATCAGAAGTGGGACATTGTCAAGGTGGGACACGTACACTGGGTGTGTCAGTGTCATGGGTCCGATGGTCAGTTGGACTAAGGCTACCTCGTTGAGGATCGTCCGATCATCAGAGTAAGGCCTTATTTCTAGAGAGCACGGATGGGACTTCAAGTCCCTGTGGGATCTTCTCGCTATAGCCTGGAGTGATCTGAACAGGTTGCCTGAAATTAGGCTGATGTCAGCGGCTGTGTCGAGAAGTGCTTCGTGCGTCAAGTGGTCTTCTAACAAGACAGAGAGATAAAACTTTCGAGCTACTCCCTTTTCAGTTAGGTGACCCAGAAATTGGTGAAAGGGTGTTTCACATTCAATAGTCGTGGCGTGGTTATGGCACAGCCCGACATTTGATTTGCTTGGACCACTAGGACGGCGCTAGACGGAGTGGTGTCTTTGTGATCTGTGTCACTTCCTCCGTGTTGTCCGTGCTAGGGTCCTGGACAATGTCATTGAGTGGCTCTGGATAGTCAGAGCCTAAGTACAGGTCTGGGAGATGTTCATTCCCTTCAGTAGACTCTGTGTTTTCGTTGAGTGTCAAGCCGACTTGGATCGGTTGTGACTGTTTCTGAATCGGGGCCATAGAGGCCTCCACCGTATACAGATCAGCCTTGTCCTTGGACTTTTCGCGCATTCGCTTGAGTATGCGTTCTATGGCCCGAGCCTCCTCTGTAGTCAGACTCCTATCGCCGTGGGGTTTCTCGCGATTAGTCTGCGTTTCAGGGCTCGGTCCTCGTGATGATTTCGCTGCTCGACAGGTGGGCTACCTGATGATCGTTGGTCTTGGGACCGACGATAATGGTTTCTCCTGTCGTCGCGGTTTTGATAGGACCCCCCTTGGTTACGGTTTGGATTGGTTCGAAATTTATTTTCGAACCGAGGTCTCCATTGAGGGCCCTGGTCTTTGAACTTACGTTCAGGCCAGGTCGGGTGTTGACCTGGCTCTCTTTGTGTGGTCGAGGTCCCTCTTTCCTGTCTGGAAAGCGGGAGGCTCCTGGGCCACTTGGATTGGAGGTCGGCGCTCCTTCGAGCGCTAGACTCTGATCAACAGTATACAGAGCGGCTGGCTCTTGCTGTTTAGTCTGAGTCAGCTTCTGTTTAGTAAATGCCCTTGTTGCCAGTTCGCGGAGTTGGCGGCTGGTTTGAGTCAGCGGGCAGGCAGCAACACCAAGATGATGATTGGTAGTTGGATGGAGGTTTTGCACAAAGAGTGTTTTGAAGTTTTTATCCTCCTCCATGTTTGGTTCGTTGAGTGGACCAAAGTAGGCTTTGCGTAGCCGATGATAATATATCTGTGGTGACTCTTGCCGTGCCTGTTTGATTGTTAGGGCGGCTGTCAGTCCCACATTCGTTGTAACGCCTGAGAATTCCTCCATGAGGGACTGACTAAGGAGATCAAAGTCAGCTTGAACCTCAGGGGTTGGCGTCGATGAAGCTACTAACATCTCTGCTTGATGTTAGTTTTATCAAAAGATTTTGTCCTCAACGGTAGCATTGGGTATTCTCTGGAGGTAGAACTCAATGTCTCTAAGGTACGCGCTAGTGTCATGAGCCGATCCTTGATGGGGCTCGGCGAGTGATATGACGCGCGATTTTGTCAAAGTCTCTGTCAGTGGGACCGTAGTCCAGATGTCTCCGTGTCGGAGCTGGTTGTTGGACAAAGTCCGATTGCCTACCTGTTGGTAGTGCGAAGTAATCCGAATGCCTACCTGTGGAAGCTCGGAAAGACGGCCGGGCTCTCGCCCGGTTGGTCCTCTTTCCGTTGCGTCCAGGCGCGGTAGTTGTCGCAAAATTGGATTAGTTAGTGAAGTGGCTCCCTTCTGGGAGTCTTCAAACCTACTGGGTTGGTATAAGGGAGTAACTGGTTCTAGGTCTGGAGTACCTTTGAATTCCAGTTTCTTATTAGGTCGTGTTTGGGCGTCCTCTGTCAGGCGCGCCTGAAGTTGTTCAATAAGCTGGCGGTCTAAGTCACCTTGTTGAGTGAGGGCCTCTACCCGTGCACTCAGGGTCTCTCTTCGCCGAGCTTCCTGTGCCAGCATATTCGCGGACAGCTGTGCACTCTTGCCTGCTTTGATGAGTTCCTCTCGCATAGCGTCGTACTCATCGCGTTGGTCATTGAGCTGCAGCTCTGCTATGTCACGAGCAGACCTTGTTTCGCTCAGCTCGTTCTTTAGGTCACCGAGGGTCCCCTCAGTTATCTGGAGTTTCGTGTGTAACTCCTTAAAGTCAGGGTCTGCCTTTTGGAGTGTTTGGGTAAGAGTTTGTAACTCTTGGTTTTGTTTTTCAGAATTCTCCAGGACTCCTTTGGTCAGCTGGAGTTCCTGATTCAACGCCTTGTTCTCGCGTTGGAAGCGGGCGAGGTCCTGTTTCTGGACCTGGATTTTCTCGTGGCTGCGTGCCAGGAGATCCTCGGCTTGTTTCTGTTGTGCGCGCATAACAATAGCCATTTGACCTAACAGCTTAGTTAGATCCTTGTCTTTTGGCTTAGAGGTTAGCGCAATGCTAATCAAGGAGCTAAGAACTGAATCTAGCTCGTTGGGAGGTGTGGTCTGAATCTCATCCACATATTGGGGTAGCACCTGTTCTGTTAGATCATTTAGAGCTGAGTCTAAGTGATCCAGAAGCTTGATGGGACTACCAGAACCTGTGGACTGTGGATTAGACATGTTGAGAAATGGGTTTCTCAAGGTAAGTGAGTTATTGTTAGATTAAGTTTTAACTGCAAGGAGAGAGTTACTACTTGTAGAGTGTTACGAAGAAGAAGCGTAAAACTCAAGCAGACTGTAAAAGAATTTTTAAAATCTGAGTAAAAGTGTAAATAAAAAAAAATTAATGCAGGAATAAAATTAAAATTAAAATTTTATTTTATTTAAAATAAAATAAAATTCCAATTAAATTAAAATAAAAGGGGTATTAAGTCAAATAAGTCAGATTAAAAGTAATAAAAGAAGGAATTGTTGGAGTGTAGGTTAGTATAAAGTCTACTTGTGATTGAAGTGACCTTATGCTAGTAATAAGCAGTGACTATGTGGCCATAGCCTGGTGGTGTGAATGTTAATGAGGGTTGACAGTGCTGGGATGCTGCTGTGCTAATTTGTAAAATTAACAGTGCAGAATCAGTGGGTTTAATCTAACAATTCATGCAGGTAATCAGCTTTTACATTACAGCTATGACACAATTCGTGCAGGGTTAAGTCTATTCAGAAGTAACAGCAGAGGTGTCGTAGTGCTAGTAAGCTGTTAGCGTTAGCATTCCAATTGACAAATCCTGTGTAGATAGGAAAGTCACAAAACAAGTCTTAAATTGTTAATCAAGCCAAATTAATCAATCAATTTATATGCAAGGTTAGCATCAAAGATTTCCAAAAGCAGATGCAATGTTAATTAAAAATGTCACAATTGTTAGTTAACTCCTATTGTGCATTCAAGGTTGTTAAACACAGGCAGTTATTCTCAAAAGCAATATGGCATTGCAAATTTGTGTATTTAAAAGAAAAACACAGGTATTAACAGAAGCAAAACAGCTTGACAGCAGTTTAGTAATCATTAATAAAGCATAGTAATTCACTTTTTATGTTAAGTCAATCAGGCTTTTCAGTGTCAATGAAAGCTTAAATTATTCAGTTAAGTTCTTAACTTGAATTAGTCACTATTGAGGAAAAGTGTAATTCCGTTGAGTGACCACCAGAGAGAGACGTAGAGCTCCTCTCAGAGATTTTTAGAAGTTTCGCACTTCTCTTCCACTAGGGGGTAGCAGACTTTCTGGAGTCCGTGGTTTACCACTTCTTTCCGCTAGGGGGCAGTTGGACTCTCTTAAGTCTGTTTTTACCACTTCTTTCCGCTAGGGGGCCGTTGGAACTACAATGAGTTTAGTTTCCGGGTGACGTCAGAGTCACGCCCCTTGCTAGACGCGGAGTGTCAATGGCTTGTTAGCCTCACTTTAGCTGTAGACTTTGGAGGGGTAAAACCGCTCCTACACAGCCACTTTACAACACAGCAGCGCTCTGAAAAGCGCAATTTCCAACACAGCAGTGCTGTGGATAAAACAACGTTTCACAAAGCACTACACGGGCCACGTGGGCCAAGACTTTGTATATACACTTGTTGCACAATGCAAACAGGTCCTTTGGCTGTGTGTAACTGGAGTTCTGACGCGGGTAGCTAATCCGCTCAGGAGTTCTCCAACCAAGATTTTAATTCGTCTGACACAATATGAACAGAGAAATTACTTGGTTTACAAGTTTATATTAAACACTGGAGCATCGCAGTCTGTTTATTAACTTGCAGAACGCGTTATTAGACAACTTATGCTAAAATTCTAGAGCATCTTAGAATCCGCAGTTGTTAGGCCTTATAAAAATTACACGTCCTTAACGTGTCACAAATGCATTTAATCAATCCGGCTCTCTGGCCTTTGTTCACAAGCTCCACAAAGCTTCAGTCTTTCACTGAACACTTAGCAAGCTGGCAGAAATGTACGTACAATATTAACCAAGTTACAAAGCATATCTCAGAATTATCAAAACATCAGACCAGCTGGTATTTTTCAAATCCTAGACACACAATTTCACAAGCGCTTTTTATCAAACAGCAACACAACACACGTTTCTCAACACATTGATTAGTTTTGTATAAGACATAACTTTCTTAGTTCTTCAGCGGACAGAGATTTATGTAAAAGGCTTTAAGGATGTTAACTTATTTCAGTGTTTACAAGACCGGATCTTTCCGAGCCTCACGCCGGGGCTCCAAAAAAAATATATTGTAGTGAATATGGTCTCGTTGATGAATAATTAATATGAATATGAATTATGCAAATTAATAATTAATATTTTGTTTATGAAAATATTAATTTCTTTCGGGGCACCACCTTAGTTTTAGCAGTTCTAAGGAAACTGATTATGTTTGATAAGTCTCAATACTGAAGGAATGAATCCTAACTCGTTTTCAGACCAAATCTTAATTAAACAATGAAACAAGAAATGTCTTTATGGGGTTTTATTAAAGATTATAAAAATTAAAATATGAAGACTAATAACAGTGGAAAGGACATAAAGGGATAATTAGGGCAAATGATGAAAATAAAACATTGATCGATGATGGCACAATGGTTATACCTTTGATGGAACAGAAAGTTTAATTCCTTTGAATTTTATTAATTACTCGGAGTTCTTACGGAGAGAGAAGAAAGTTAAATGGCTTAGCTAAAAGGGACTATTGACGGGGTTTTGAATGGTGTACGGTAAGAGGTTCTACTGGGCCTACTAAAGACAATTTACAGTTTTTATAACGCCAAACACCAGTGTCGTGTGCTCACTCACTCTGTCGTTTGGTGGATCGGTACCAGTTGTCCGAGGAGGGAAAGATCCAAAGGTCCGCTTTAGAACTTCCCGCGCGGGTGAAACTGATGGTTTCCAAGCGACTAGATGGTTGTCACGTGTCCACTGATCCCACGGGCCTTGGAGCTCCGTCGTCGGGAAAGAAAGGCGTTCTGTTATTGTCTTTGAGTAAGAGGGCCTCTGCCAGCAGTCGAGACTAAAATCTTTAACAAAAGTGTTCGTTGAAGAAGCTTAAACTGGTCTTTTCTTGATTAACGAGGGCTGTTTGTTTAGCGGACTCGTTTTAACTTAAAGAACTACAAAATTTCCACTTCCGTCGCGTGGTTACGTAGTTCCGTAAAAGTTTTCAAAACAAAATATCAAATGCGTTGAGTCGTCAAAAATAAAGTCACTTAACACAGGACTGTGTTACGTGGTTTCAAGCTTAAAAGTTACGAAGCGATAAATACAAAAACTTAGTAGAAAAGTAGACAAGATTACGCGAACAAGAGTGTGCAAAGCGTTGCGAAAAGAGAAGAGTACAGAAACGAGTTTAACATGAAGAAGAAGCGAAGCTAAACTAGAATTTGTAAGAGCGATTTCCGGGCCGCGCACACTTTTGTACTGGCCGAAGAGAGGCGTGTTTACACACGTTTGGGGAACGAGGGGCGTTTACTGAAAGTTTAAGAAAGATAATAAAACCTTTCTCGTTCCATCAAATGAATAAACTTAGACACAATTTTAAAAACGTATTGCTCCTGCATTGTATCATATCTGTGCGTGAAATATCGTTACCAATCTTTAAAGACTAAACACATGTATATTCGTTGCTTGACCTGAGAACAGAACAATTCATTTTATTACACAGCCAGCTGTAAGGATGAAGAAGAAAGTATTCTTTTATATCGTTATCACTCTGGATCCTGTAAAGGAAGAATGGTGAGGTTTGCATAGTTACGAACAATCCTTTAATACACAGAAATGGAACAGAACGAAGAATTGTCTTTAGATTCAAGCAGAGTCATTACTCTGTTCAACCAAAGGAGGGCAATGTTCAATCACTTATAGAGTCCTGTAACAAAGAGACATTCCTTTCTCAGGTCTGGTGTGTTTCAATACACAAATCGTATATTTAAATGTCCATTCTGGTGCCAGGGGGTCTGGTCGGCCAGAAGATAGCGGCTACAGGTCCTTTGAAGTACTGAAAAATAAAGCTGTAAATATAATTTCACTCTTGCGTGAACTCTTTAACACAACATACGAACATCTGGGCCAGATTAGCAAGGTGCTGCTAATCAAATCTCCTCAGTTCTGGATAAACAAAAACGGCCAGGTCTTTAAAAGTTCAGAGTTGTAAATTCTTTGGTCCTCTGAGAGGTGTTGGTTCCTCCTGGTACGAGAGACACTACAATTGGTTCAAATCAAATTCATAATTAATATTGAAAAAGCAATTATTTGTTAAAAGGAAATGCTTTATGATGCTGTCCACTGTTTATTATTAGGGATTTTAATAGATGAGAACCTGTACTCAGGAACAGAAAACCTTGGCCAATCACATGCTCCCAAAGCCACATGCTCAAAAAAGGAGTGCTCCTATAGGTTTACCGCAAGCTTGTCATAAAGAAGTTTAATACCTAGCAATTAATTAATACATATCCAGCACGAAATATTACTTTAAACAGAAAAATCATAAAAAAAACATCAACAGAGAAAAGGGAGGCAACAAGAAACAAGAATAAATACTGCTAATTCAATTACGTTTAATTCATTTTTTGACAAGACAGACATTATTCTCGTTCTACCGCTGAAAACGCTGCTAAGCTAACACTAAGGTAATGCTAAGCTAACGCAAAGCTTTAAACTTCAGTTTTGTGTCAAATATATTTTATTTGAGAGTGGAGTTTGACACAGGGCAAATAGAAAATCAGGTAGTGGAGCTTTAATTTCTTTAAAAAATTGTTGGTGCAAGAACTTACATAACCTACTTTAGAGTACATACTTTTGAGTATCTCAAAGAAAGGCTATATAGATATGTATAAAACGCTATATAACATTTTAACAAAAATACCTAGCTATAAAATGCTAAAAATATGTATGATTGATATATAACAATAGAAGGAAGACTAACCCCTCTTACTCCTCACTTTTTCTTAGGAAACATAGTATGTTTATTTAATTTATTTTTTTGATGGGTTTCTTGGGCGGGGCGGGAGGGGAACAGGTTTGATCTCTTTATAGGTGTCGAGTGTCCACCGCTAAGGACACAACAACCCTCTGCATTTATTAGCCACACAAACATTTGACTACACACATACTGTATCACTTACATCCCATTGTTGGACTCATATAGATGGAGACAATAGGCTTTATACATCAACATATTTAATGACACTTTTTTACAGTATCTCAACTACAACAGAAAGACAGAAAGACAATGCAAGATGGCAACAGGTTTCTTCTTAATGGGAGAGTCCAGTATTTAACAGAAGGGGTATCAGGTGACATCTTTTTATTCCGCTGCTAAATAGTGCAACCCAAGAAGTTTCATTTAAGTGAAGCATGTATTTAATATTTGGTATGTATTCCACATACTTTCTTCTTCTCCATTGCACTTCTACTGCCCGACGGGAAGAACCCCCCCCCATTCCTCACCTTCCTGTTTCTTATAAGCAGTTGTGTGTGTGTGTGTGTGTGTGTGTGTGTGTGTGTGTGTGTGTGTGTGTGTGTGTGTGTGTGTGTGTGTGTGAGTGTGTGTGTGTGTGTGTGTGTGTGTGTGTGTGCGTGTGTGTGTGTGTGTGTGTGTGTGTGTGTGTGTGTGTGTGTGTGTGTGTGTGTGTGTGTGTGTGTGTGTGTGTGTGTGTGTGTGTGTGTGTGTGTGTGTGTGTGTGTGTGTGTGTGTGTGTGTGTGTGTGTGTGTGTGCGTCTCTAAAGAGGCCTGCTACTGTGGGCAATCAGCAGGAGGCACATGGAAGCAGGACAGGAAAACCCTGCGTAAACTCATGAGATACAGGACAGTGTTGGAGCGGAGAAATATTATTAGAGAGGGGTAAAGCTAGAAGTGCATCAACAGAAAAAAAAAAAAAACAATAGAGATGCTTGGAGAGGTAGGAAGCGGTCGGTACATTGTTTACACTAATGTAGAATTTTCTTTTAACATTGTTCACATCAGCAGGGTAGGAATTTATATTAGGGCTACAATGCATCAACAAAACAACAAAGCTTTGATATATTCATTGTATTGTATTTATGAACTATACAGTATTGTGTCGTGTCGTTTTAAAAACTCCACAGTTGGTTAGTGTGGATGAAAAAAAATAGATATTGCTGGATTAGTCTGCACTGCAACTATTTGGCTTATCTAATGCATCGTTTTGATATGTAAGATGTGTGGACGGATTAGCTGGTGTGGATGAGGTCTCAGAAATATTCAAGAAAAAAAAAATCAAAAGGACAAGAGTAAATCACTAATCTTGTTCAAGATAAAACATCACACATGTTTGAGTTTAACACATTGTAAGACGAGCACGCACCACTTTCCATATCATTTGCATTTTCATTACTTTGCATGAGCAGCTGGTGGAGGTAGACTGAGCTGCTGCAGTCAGTATGTAATGTCCGAAGCACATCTAAGTTTGTCCTGTCAAGAGAGCAGAGTCATCCACAATTTAACAAGGAAAGCACTAGCACAACACAGATAATTAGGGGGCAAAGGACTCACAATTTAAAACTGTTTGCATATAATTATCAGTGCTCAATTAGCCTACTGGCACACAGACACACCCACTGAAAGCATACACTGACTAAAGCAAATATTTTCCCATCAGGGCAATATGTGCAATTATTAGAGTCAGTGTCCAAAGAGGTTTCATAAAAAAATTCTTTGCTGCTGCAGGGTTGTATTTTGTAAAATCTTTTGAAAAGGAGGATTTATCAAGACATCATTTGACAGTAAAATACAATTAAAAGTGTAAACATCATAGTGAATGTCGATATTTACAATAAGAACTGCACATTCACAGGGAATATTTTTGTTATATTTAAAGGTCCATCATATATTGTTATAAGAAATACTTTTTGCATTGGTCTAGGTTGGAAAGAAAAAGCTCTTAAAGCTCCCATATTATGTCCCTACAGGACACCATAGCTGTTCAAATGCTTTGGAAAGGAGCAACATCCAACACCAATTGAAACATCCCCTGTCACCAGATATCTCTAAAAGTACAAACAAATTACACACACAATCTTTAAATAAGTTGCACACTCTCTGCTTTTTTATCATGTGTTGGAGTGGAAACATTTCATTCACAATGCAAACAAAAATAGGCTAATCTTCCTTCCTTTACATAAACTCTCCGACATTCGAGGATATGAGCACTGGAATCCTTTCCTTGAAACAAAGACATTTTCACTGTCATCACCACTGTCCGCTCGACTGCTATATTTAGATGTATTCTTGGCCCAATGAGCGCAGACAGAGAGATAAGCTTTAGGCTTGAATCTCCATCATGACCTCCCCTTTGACCTTTGACACCCTTTTAACTGGTATGGGAGCCCTCATACCTTCAGCATGGCTGTTTAAAGTGTCAGTGTTGTGGTCAGGTCAAAAGGTCAAGTAAGGATGCTACAATTCCCAAACGCTCAATCATATTCCACACTGAGTAAAGTGATCTTTTTTCTTTTAAACAACCTGAAGGTTATAACAATGAGTGATGCTTCAGAGATATTAATAGTAATTTATGGCACAAACACAATTTGTGTTTTGGAGTGAAGTTAATTAGCTCACAGAACAGGTGTGGTGCACAGAGATCGAGACTGGGTTAATGTCTGGGATTCCTTTGGCAGCAGCCCGACTAGAATAAATGTGAGAAACATTTGAAATT